>JBBYHL010000010.1:156701-170734 GCA_038381835.1 Adansonia madagascariensis
TAGTCACATTTTTTTTAGTTTTTTGGTATATTATATATATATATATATATATATATATATATATATATATATATTTCTCAACAACTCTATAAATGAAGAGAATCCCTTATGGGTTTAGAAGTTGACTGGTCCATATGTTTTGGTGGGCTTTGTGTGTATGAGAGGTGCATGTGGTTATATAATTTTTGGGCGTCTTTTATGTAGTTTGTTGGACCCCCTTTCTTGTTTTATTTTAAATTTTTAAATTCTTTTTAATTTTTTTAACAAACACAGAATGGATGATTGTTTTAACACCAGGATGAATAATTGACATCTGTTATGTTCCAAATGGTCTTTAGAAAATAAGAAAAAGAAGAGAGAGAGAGAGCCATGGAGAACGAAGGAAAGTGGAAACACAAGCCATAGGAGAAAAAGGGGAAAAGCAAAAAGAGAAACAAGAAAAGGAACGACAAATGGGAAAAAAAAAAAAAAAAAAAGAAGGAATTGTATATACTTTTTTTCCTTTTAATAAAGCAATTGTTCCTTCTTTTTGACTTTTGCTATTTGTCCCATTAATTTTATTTTAATAGGACATGTAATTAAAAATTAAAATATAAAATCTATTATTTTATGAGTAAATTAATAATTTTATAAATATAGTATCACAATCAAATCAATAAATTATTATCACATCATGGAATGAAAAATGTTGAAATAAAAGTGATAGGATAGATATTTTAACCTATTAAAACATTAATAAACAAACCAATGATCTGGCCTAAACCGAGCTACTTGTATAGAAGAAGAAAAAATATAAAATTGATCTATTTATCTTCAATTTTTTTTTATAATTTCACATGAAATTTGTGTGTATAAGTAGTAAGGAGAAGGTCATAGAATTTTGACATTCCATTTTATCAATTTGATTTAATTTTATGTTAAATTGATAGAAATAACATTGATTTTTAATCTTTTTAAGATTGCGTCTGGGAACTTAAATTTTGATTTGGATTTGAATTTCAACATTTTAGATTTGAAATTTATGATTTTTAAATTCATGAATTTAACATTTTTTTGTTTGAAAAATTAAGATTTGAATTTGGATTTAAATCAAAATTAATTCTCAGCTTGTAAATGATAGAGTAGCAATCAAGAATTGATTTATAAATTTCAACTTTCAAATGGAAAGTTCTAAATTTGGACAGCTCAAAATTGATTTTTAATTTATATAAATCCAAATGCAATTTTCTTATTGACATCCAAACAATAAAATTTGAATTTATAAATTCAAATCTATATTTTTTTTGTCTAAATTCATATTTTTAAACGAACTATAAATAAATTTAGTGATTCTTAGACTACAATCTCTTTGACTAGAATTAGTTGGACCACCGCTATTTCTTTGTCTTAATGAATTATGCCCACCCACTTTAATCAAAATAAATGTAACAACTAAAATAGTCATGGTCTAAGCAACTCCAAGTTGGGGTGCCCAGTACATTTCTCAATTCATCTTTCGGCAAGATAGATTTTCAACAAGTTGGGGTGCACGTTTAATTAGCATGAAAGAATTGGCAACGATGGTCTAAACATTAGATAAAAGCCCTACAATAGAAGAAGTTCAAGACATAATAAGTGAGGTGATTTTCAACAAGTTGGGGTGCAGGTTTCATTAGCATGAAAGAATTGGCAACGATGGTCTAAACATTAGATAAAAGCCCTACAATGGAAGAAGTTCAAGACAGAATAAGTGAGGCGATTTTCAACAAGTTGGGGTGCAGGTTTCATTGGCATGAAAGAATTGGCAACGGTGATCTAAACATTAGATAAAAAGCCCTACAATAGAAGGAGTTCAAGACATAATAAGTGAGGTTGACTTTGAAGGAAATAGGACCATTCATTATTTTTAAGATTTCTTAAATATTATGGCAACAAAAATAGGTAAACCATTTTGAAAAAAGATTCTAATATTTTCTTATGTATTTTTTTTTTAATTTTAGAAAATTATAATCTGCATGTATCAACTTTCCAACATAAATTGTATATATCAATGATATAATTCTACTCCTCTTATACTTAAAAAATATATTTTTCTCGATAATTTACTTATAAATTATTCATAGTATATAAACATTAACCCATGCGAAGAAGGGGGTTAATACTAGTGTACATATATATATATATACACTATTAGATAAATATTAATTACTAATTAAAAAAATATAAAAATAAAAAAATTTATACTAATATAAGTGGATACTTATATATATACCCTCACCTTTCTGGTTCACGACTTGCCCCGTTGGAAAAGGCTTGATTGTGAGATCTTTTTCTTGCTTTTGTTTTAAAAATTGTTCTGAATTAAACCCAGAAATGGAATTATAAAATAATTAGGAATTTGCCAGATCTCTAGTTAGAGAAAATTTTGGGTTTTGACTATATGAACCTTTTATATATAGATGGGATGAATCTAAGCGCACTCCTAATTCATCCCCTATTGATAAAGTTCTATTTTCATTTATAATTTTAAAAAATAATATTTATTATCTAAAATCTTTTAAAATATTTTATCATCTATTATTTTGTTTTTTAAAGATAAAAAATTTAATAAAAATATTTACATAAACGCTATTTGTTAGTACATGTGGGATTATGTATAGATGATGTATACGTTAATAATACATTGTTAAGCATGCTACCACCTGTACTAACAGGTGGCGCTTATATAGACATTACTGTTAAATTTTTTATTTTGAACTAACGCTAATGGACAGTAAAATTTTTTAAAAAATTATAAAAAATAAATATTATTTTTTAAAATTATAAATAAAAATAAAATTTTAATAAAAAGTAACGGACAATTAATGCATTTTACTCCCAATTTTGTAATTGGACTTCACTATCGTTAACTTTTAACATTGGGTGAACCATGGCCAGGCCGACCTACTAAGGTTAAATCAAATTAGACTTGTGGCCCATTTTCTACTGTGATGAAGCCTTGGTAAGTGGACCCCAGACGCATCAAACTTACACGTTATTAGTAAAATTTGACACGCTGCACTAGAAGCATTAATCTCATAACTTTAATATATATATATATATATATATTTATGATATAAAATGATAATTAAAATAGAATGTAAAATAAAATATAATATGAAAAAATAATATAAATATGATGTTGAATATAAGAATATATTAAAATTTATATAATATAAATTATTAACAAATCAAAATTTATATAGATATATAAAATCTTAAATATTATTATGATATATAAAAATTTACAAATACAACCTAAATATATGGATTATTAGTTCTTGAGCATTTGATTTATTGATCATTGGTATATACATTTATTTCTGCTCATAGAGTTGCATTTATTGTTACGCCATCGAGCAAAACAAAGAAGCTCACATAATAAAAATGATATCATAAAACAAGAAAAATACAAAACCCAGTTAGTTACCAACGAATAGTAGCAACCGAGTATCTATCGTTTCTGAGGGCGTGGATTTGAATATGTTTTTGAGATTTTCAACATGAACTTAAACATGGATTAAATGGAATCTAAGTCAAAGCATAAACTTGGCCAAAGTTTGCTTTTCTTAAAATAATAAAAAATGCGTGGGTAGGCTGCCATGAATCTACATGGTTTCGCTGGTCTGTATCTGATCTACTTGGTCGCAGGTTGACTTGAATAGTGGCTGGCATGCAGCATTCGGAACCTGAAATGCAAGCCTTAACCTTGAATTCAAGCGATTACGAAACAAAAAAACAAAACCTCATATAATCTTTTATACAACGGGTAAATACCAAAAAAGATTGATTGAGTTTCAACATTTGAAACGAGGATTGAGTACTCGAAAGCGTGTTTTGCACGAAATTTATTAGGGCCTGTAGAGACCTTGAGTTCCACCACAGCCCATAATAGAAGAGGGTAACTTTCCAACCTTGTCAATCCCTTCTGCAAATACCACGCCCATACCCATATAAAAATGGGATTCTATATGGCAATGGAATGCCCAGGCTCCTGGGTTGTCAGCTTTAAACCTCAGTGCAGTCCAGCCATAAGGATGTACGGGCACTGTGTTCTTCATTATCGGATTCAACAAATTGTACTTCTCTGGATCATTGACTATGTCAAACTTCCCTTCTCCATACCCCAAAACCCAGAAATCATGTCCATGGAGATGCCAGGGATGCGTCTCACTGTTATTTGGATTCATGCTGTTTGCATTCTGAAGTATAATATCCACAGTCGAGTTGAAATTCAGCCTGTAAATCCCACTGCCTGAACTAGCGTTCTTGTTTTCTTGCACCTTGAAAATATCATAGTTGGCGAAATCGTATCCTTCCGGAGGTGGGTTTTGATCGAAGGCATGGGTAAGGTTTTCCTTGAGCGCAATCAGGTAAGGTGCGTGGGGAAGTGTGAAAGAGACGTTGTTGACAGACCAACGGACGTTACCATTTATCCTGTTTTGCGTATTGAGGAAAACTATGACTCTGTCGGAGATTGAAGGAGGGGTGTAGATGTAACCTTGGCGAGCTTTAATGGCCTGACTCTGAGCTATTCGTGGGCGGGTGTTGTTCCAGGCAGGGGGAGATGGCGGAACTGTTGGGGGAGATCTCCTTGGATGATTTGGATAGTAGATGAAATAGCCGAGACCAGGAGGAGTGTTGGGCGCTGATCGACTAACAATGTTTGATGTAATCCAATAATTTCTTGTGGGATCCTGGTCGGCTTTTACCAGGACTGAGTATGTCTCCCCTGAGTAAATGAACAAGTTTTGTACAACGAATGGCTCAACATAATGCCCATCAGCTTCAACAACTGTCATATTATGGCCCTGCACAAAATAATTTGCGTTTCACTTTTAGTAAACAAGCAGTTTTGATCCAATTCTGAGGAAGTGGAAAGGCAAGAGAGATTTACCTCAATTTGGAAGCTGAGGGCTGATAGAGCAGTCAAACTAGAGATTCTCAATCGATACGTTTTTCCTGGGACTACAATCAACCTGAAAGGGTCGCAATCTGGATTTGTAGCATTGCAAATGCCAGTGTCTAAAGTTGGGGTAGTTAAACTAGAGCAGTTGAACCTTCCTCTTCCATGGATCAAAAGTGACTGAAAATCATTCAAAAGGATCAATAGCACATTACTTGCAAGAGCAGAGGATTGAGCAATTTATGGTTAAAAAAAAAAAAAAGGTGTGGGATTCACCTGAGGCTCTCCAACCCATTGAAATGGAATAGCAGACAATCCAGCAGCTTGCTCGTAAGTGCTTTTATGGTACCAATCGTTGAGGATAATGTTCCGATCATAATCATAGGTAAAAGGTTCAGACTGTCCGTCAGGAAGTGCCACGATGATTGATCCATATAACCCAGCTTCTCTTTGCATCCCATAATGTGCATGATACAAATATGTTCCAGGCTAACATTGAACAGAAATTTGGGAAGTCAGTGTATAATTCTTGACAGAAAAGCTGAAAGTCTAATTGAAGCTGGTAAGGGAAAACCGGAACTTACTCTGTCAACGACAAACTGATATTTGAAAGTGGTTCCAGGCAAAATCGGACATTGAGTTACTCCTTCAGTCCCATCAAACCAGGGTGTTCCGATCTGTAATCAATCAAAAACATATAAAAGGAACACCAGCATCAGAACTGTTACAGGTTGATTGCTTTGAAATTGAAAAATATGAAAGATTTGAGTGAAAAATGAAATTATACCTGTCGAATTCCGTGCCAGTGAATGGCAACATTCTCCGTTAACAAACTGTTTGTGAGCTCAACAATGATTGTATCGTTTTGCTGTGCCCTGATCGTAGGGCCTGGAGTTTGGCCATTGATGGTTATAACCAGCTTCTTTAAGCAATCAGGGGACCTGTACTCGTACTTCACTTCCCATTTATACCGGCGAATCCGAGCCTCGACGGCTGAACCATTTAACAAAGCTATAATTCCTAATACCCAGAGAAGCAAGATTACCCTGCGTCTGAATTCTGGAATCAAATCCATATCGATAAAAATCATGCTTTCAACTTTCAACAAGTTAAAAATACTAAACTCAGACTTGTAGTTTCCAGTTTTGCTTCAATCAACCTTTCTATGCAAAGAAAATAGTATGTTGAGCGATGGCATTGGTGCCTTTTATACAGGTGAATTGTACGGAAGATTAGACAAGGTTTTTTTTTTTTTTTCTTTTGTTTTTAATGGAAAATGGAGACCAGATCAATGCCTTTTTCATGTGACTCTGACCAAAGAAAAAAATTCTCAAGGAATTCAAAAGAGTCGGCTTTTTTATTTTAAGTACGACTGTACATATAAAATACGTATTAAATATAAATATAATATATAAAACTAATAAAAATATGATGTAAATATATATTTTAAAATTTATATAATATAAATTATTGATATATTAAAATTAATATAAATATAAAATATTTTAAATATAATTATAAAATCATAAAATATATAAAAAAAATATAAATATATAAATTATCAAATATTACTGCAACAAACCATAGAATTTGAGGCCAGGCGTATACTAGTCGAACGAAGAAACCGAGTAGCTTGTAAACTAAGAAAATCATAAATTACCTTTGGCAAAAATAATTATAAAAATTTAATCATATTAATGTCAACCTATATGGATTTGGTCAAGAAAAATCGCCATCTATACTTCATATATATATATATATATACCTATAATAAGATTGATTTTAATAATCTTCAATTTATTAAATTAAATTTTTTTTAGATACATTGACTTCATATATATTAATTACAAATTTATTTTTGTTACAAATAAGTATTAATTTTATATTCATGATATCATCGATGTATATCTATTATTGCTATTTATTTTTATTTACTTTTTTCTTTAATTTTAAAAATAAAATTTAACACCTAGTAGTGTTAGTTTACATTACATAAACTAAAAATAAATATTCAATATTCAATATGAGGCTATTAGTTAATTAATTTTGGATTAGAATCAGACACTTGTAAAGGGTAAATAATATACTACTAGCTAAGATGTGCTAAGGTTGCCCCCCCACCACCCCCAAAAAAAAAATTATGCAATAATGTAATTATTAGACTTTACCAACAGTATTAACTTGTACGTCATTGTATTAAAAATGAATTTAAAAGTAAATAAAATTTTAATTTTACGTATATTTAAAAGTTTACCATGCATGTATTTATTTAGAGTATATTTTAAAATATATCCCAAAATTTTTTAATTATTTAATGCATAAATGATAATATATAAACCTGATTGTAATAATTCAAAATTAAAAAATTTTGATGATGCAAAATTAAGAATAGATGAAGTCTTCTTCATCTTTGATCTACTTTATACCTATAGCTTGATAAAACATTAAGACTCAATAAGAAAAATAAAAAAAGAAGACCAACATGTTAGTAAACTTCGTTGCTTGTGAAGGGTTTTTTTTTTTTTGGTTAAAAATGATTAGATACTAATTCAAAATAGACCCAAAATTAATAAATCTAGATTGTTCAATAATTTAGATTAGTAACATGTAATCATCAATGCTACCTGTCTAACAAATCGTGATACCTAATCAACTAAGAAATTGCATCTATTTATGGGTTTTGATTTTAATTTAATTGTTTTCAATATAACATTTGAAAAAAAAAAACATTTTGCAGGATAAATTATTGTATTAGAATTCGAAATTTCTAATTTAAATGGAAAAATCCAGAAAAATAAAAATAAAGAAATGATTATCTCGAATTAGATTACAATCAAGAATTTAGTGATAAAGAAAAAAAAAGCAGAAGTTGGCTTGGAATTCTATGAGCATAATATTAATATATATATATATATTAACAAAAAAATTAATATATTTATATATAAATAAATATAAGTACAAAACCGCGTTAAACTTTTTTTACATATAAAAAAAATGTTAAAATTGTCAGTCAGCTTTTCTTTTTTGTTTTCTTGAAAAAAAAAAAAAAAAAACTACCACGGTTCAAATAAAGGAAGTATCTGCGCAAGTTGCCCCGGGTCCATGTGCCTGTTGGCTAAACATACTTTATTACTTTTGCCTTTTTCCTTGGCTGATGATAGCGGATAGCCGAATGGGAACGAACCTCAAGCTTTCATTATGCCCTTTTTGAAAGTAACCTTGAACTTTATACGCAAATTTGTCGTAAAAAATAATTAAAATATAGTATAATATAATATAAATAAAATATATAAAAAATTAAATAATATAAATTATTAATATATCAATATTTATTTAAATATATAATATTTTAGATATAATTATGATTAAGAGTATTTATTGGTTAGATTGAGTTGTAACTCAAATTTTTTATTTTTTCTTAGGTCCGAATTAGATTAAACAAAAAATTTAAATTATTATTTTTAAATAATTAAAAATTAAAAATTATTTTTAATTAATATTTATATATAGATAAATACAGCAACTTCCTTGAAGTTTTATTTACTAAGTGAATTTTAAATGAAAAGAAAATTTTACCCTTTCTTAATTATTAATTATTTATCCTTTTATTTACTTTTTATCAATTTTCATTCATAATATTTTTAACTATAAAATAATAAAAATTTAATTAATTATAAAATAATTTTTAATTACTATTAAATTATATTCTAATGCAAGTTATATATTTTTCATAACCAATGTTTATATAAGGATATAAGAGAATATGTTTGGGAAATAAGATACCTTTTGTCATCGCAAAGAGTTCTAGGTGAAAATGCTTAGACCAAGGGTTGACCTTTGAGCAGGAAAAAATGGAGCCATAGGTGCCGAATAAAGAATTATTTCGAAGTAAGAAAAATTTGTATGAAAAATTTATACCATATCAGTATAATATCTTTTATTTAAATTATAATACGTATTTAAATTTTTAGAAAAAGAATCAATTATTTATTATAAAAATTATTAATGAATTATTAAAATAAATATTTATTATTTAATTATTACTTATAAAGTATAATAAATAATTAACTTTTTTTTAAAAAAATAAGATTACATGATATAATTTAAATAAAAAATTTAAACTAAAATGATGTAATATTTTATTTGATCTTTTTCTATTTTAAAACTAAATTATTTTAGTACCCTTTGTCAATGAGAGAGAATGATGCTTTGGTGACATGGATTTGATAAGCGACTCAAGGAAAAAGAAAACCTTTAAGGATCATGGAGAAAAAGGGGGGTGGGGGGGGGGGGGGAAAACTCTCTTTCGAAATTAAATAAACTTAAAGAAAACCTTTAAGGATCATGAACAACATGGCACAGCATTGAGAAAAGAAAATTATTTATTTATTTCATTTTAGAGTTTTTCATGGATTGAATTAAGCGAAATTCTGAACAATATTTTGATATTAGAAAAATTAAATTTTTTTATATTTTTATATTTTACATATATTTACAAATAAAATTTAAATGGAAAAATTTTAAATTAAAAAAAATCTCAAATAAGATGGGTTTAGAAAAAATTTTAAGATCCTATTCGAATCAGATTGAATTTATCGAGCAAAATCAATAGACCAATTCCTGTGGCTAAGAATAGTATCAAATTATTTAAACTAAATTTTGGCACACCTAATATATAGGTGAGAGAAAGAAATAAAATAAAATTTACTTAAAGTTAAACTAGTAAGTATACATATTTTTTATGGGTGAATATTTTAAAAAAATAAAGTTAATTAAAAATATCTAAATTCTATATTAAATGATATTTTTTCTTTTTATTTAATAAATTTATTATCATTCAATTTGAATATTTGTGTAGTTTCACTATGCAGGTGCCGATCTTTCTTACTAACAATAGTGTATATGACAAATTGCAAGTACTCCAATATTTTTCGTACAAAGATTAATCACAGCATGAAAATAAAAAAAATTTAAATATAAAATATAAAATTTAAATTTATTAACTATTAATAAATTAATTAAAATAAATTTCGACTCATAAATTATTATAATATTGCTTTTAAGTAACCAACTTTTTAAGGCAAAATTGACGGCAATGAAACGTAAAAGGGTCAATATTGTGAGAACAGGCTGTAATAACGCGTGACTTGATCCCTGTTTTACTTTTTTTCTCTAGGAGCTTTGTTTTCTTTTTTTAACCTTGTCTTTCTCATTCATTTCGAATCTTTTGCCTTTATTTTTTTTTTTTTAATTTGTAAATTGAAGTTGTTTAGATTCCTTATTATTTCTTTTCTTTTTCGGTAACAGTATTATTTTTAATATTTTTTTGACCCAACTGCTCAAACGCGTTCTTTAAAAAAAAAAAATTAAAATTAAACTCCAATAAATAAAGACTTTAATGATTTAGTCTTACGAAACACTGTATTTGGTAAAATAAAAATAAAAAAGAAAATTCTTTAAGGAGACTGCTGAGAACAAACTTATCTTATGTGATTCATCGGCAAGAGATAAGTACGAAGAAGGAGCAAGGAAGAACGCGGTAACAGAATCAGAATTTTCAATTTGAAAGACGAAAAATTTATATTTAAGTGAAATTGTAAGTTTTTTTTTTATTTAAATTATATTTATATTATTTTTGGAGGCAAGAAAAGTTTCATTCATTAATCAAAGGGGTTACAATTAACAGATACTAGACGCATGCCCGCACGCTGCTACGGTCATTATTAATTTTATGTAATATGAATAAAAATTAGTTAATAATTATATATGTTTTATAATTATTTAATTTGCATAAATTTTATTAATTTTGATTAGTAATCTGATGATAATATCAATTAAAGTACATATAAAATAATGCTCAGTGCGTAAAACAACTTTTAAAAACTAAGTTTATAGATCAAAAAATGTAAATCTGATCTTTACTTACTATCTCAAATTCTATAAAAAGCTTTTCCTATAAATGAAAATCATTTTAGTAAGAAACGATAGTAAAACGTTTCTGCAATATAGATTAGAGGAATTGAAACCACTAAAGTAATATCTGCTTGCTATATCAAATATGTAGGAACAATGGAAGTAGATGCATAAATTCCTATTAATTCTTCGCTCAATTTCCATGGTTGATTGTCGGCCTAAAGTAAAAACTTAAACATTTACTAATTATTTTTGGAATTTTACTTAATATAAACTATTCATTTCAAATGCTTAAAAGTTTGCACAGTATATACTGACAAAAGAAGACTTTGCTTTGATTACCTATGACCAATAATGATCTCCAAGAGAAGAACCCAAGTGCACAAACATGTTTTCTTTCTTTCTTTTTTTTTTCTTTTTTTTTTTTTGAAGAGAATACCTGGGAGTAGAGAAAAATGAATAAGAAACCTATAAAATATAAATGTACAAATGTCATTATAAGCAAGTCCTATGTGCAGCCAAACAATATAGAGCCAGATGCCTCTACTATGAAAGGATTCTGAGAATAAAAACAAACATGTAATAAAATAGTCAATTGTTTAACTTTATTGTTAATTTTTTTTTTTAATAATTGAAATTATTCCATCCTTCAAAAGAAAGCACAATAAAACATGCACAAAAATCTTAGTATGAAGATTTTAATATTAGTCAAACTCAAAAAATCTAAATCAATTAACCTAACATTTCTACTCCTAACAATAACTATGGAAATATCTAAGAAAGTAAGACAACATTATATTGACATTTTGCATTTAACTAGCATATTCAAATTCTAAAAAGCCAAAGCAGTTTTTGTTGACCTACATAAAATCCAAGTGAACGTCATTAATGTTTTACCAAAAACATACTAAATTCATGAAGAGGAAGAATCAATCAAAAAATGAAATAGACCCTAAAGCTTTTGACTTGAATATCATGGATTTAATTGGTCTAAAATTTTTGGAACCTCGCAGCAATTTCTCTATTGCATTCATAGGCGAGTTTGCAAAAAAAAAATACAAGTATTTTTGCCAGGAATAGATGGAAATGAAAAATATGAATGAAAAGAAAGATATGGCAATTTGCAACTTATCATTTTTAACTCCAAGGTAGTTCTCAATAAGAGAATTATAAACAATAGCTTGAAAAATGATTGCTCCCTTCCAAGCCCTTATTTATCAATCACATACCTAAAACAACTACTAGAAAAAGAAAACATTAAAATCTACCTATATAATGCTTCCAAATCACTTTATACATCCTTATAGATGAAAAAAATTCCCTTCATTCAGATAATGGATTTATAAATGCTTGAATGCATGTTTGAACTCTCATATATAATGCTTCCAAGTCAGTTTAATGGTTTCAACGCCACGTGGGCATCCATGTCATGTTTAGAAACATCTGGTTAAAACTGTTCAATAAAGATTCGGAACGTAGCACTAGCTGAGCCAATTTCTTGTATTTATATGAAATCAATCATATTAGAAATCGGATACGGGTTCAAACTTTGAGCAAGGGAAATAGAACCCTATACAGACCGATAAATGGAATATAATCCTCAAACCATCTGTGAAAACAAACCGAACCCCTTGCCTTGAGGCCACACTTCCGTCCACCTAAATATCAGGCATATAATTATTAGACTTGCCAAGCATAGAAATTAGGAGAAAGTACAATAATTTGTTAAAGGAGATCAAATTTTAATCGAATAACATGAAAATGTAGTGCCGAAACTTACAGGATTAGTGTATACAAAGTCATTAGCAAATTGAAGGACATAATTTCCTATAATGAGGAATTTTGAGTAGTCAAACAGATACAAAATATGAACATTACAGTAGCTGGTGCACGGTGTATAGGGTTGGTCACAAACTTACCATACTTTTCACACGATGTATATCATGGAACTGGCAGGGCATGTTTCAACGGGCTGATGGTAGTGAGAAGCAACTTAGTATTATTTTTAAGTCTTGAAACTCGAGGTATTTTAGAAATTTATACGCCTCATACCTAAAATAGTAACTTGCTTCTCACCAAAAAGAAGAGTCTTTGAAGCCTTGACTTTCAATTTGTTACGTTTCAATCGCCCGTGAATGCTTTTAAGCTTCAATATATCTATCATTTCATTCAACTTACGTTACTAATACAACAATACCACAAATATTCACCAAAAAAGAAAAAAATCCTTGTTCTTACCCATAAAAAATTGCTAAGAATCGAACACTCACTCTAATCCAAAACTATGGTGAAAGGGTGTAGATGTCTATTTTAGGTCAGTAACATATGACAAAGATACTTTAGTATAGATACTTTTGAACGGGTACTTTAGCACAGACAAGTACTCTGGCACAACTACCTTGGCATAGGTACTTTAGAATAGGTACTTTGGCACAGGTACTTTGGAACAGGTATTTTGGAGCAGGTACTTTCGCACAGGTATCTTGGAACAGGTACTTTGGCACATGTAACTTAGTACAGGTACTTTGGCACGGTACCTTAGCACAGGTACTTTGGCACAAGTGCCTCAGAACAGGTACTTTGGCACAGGTACCTGAGTACAGGTATTTTGGAACAGATATCTTGGAACAGAGGTACTTTGACATAGGTACCTTAGCATAGGTACTTTGGCATAGGTATCTCAGAATAGGTACTTTGGCACAGGTATCTCAGAACAGGTACTTTGGCATAGGTACCTTAGCACAGGTATTTTGGAACAGGTATCTTGGAACAGAGGTGCTTTAACATAGGTACCTTAGCACAAGTACTTTGGCACAGGTACCTCAGAACGGGTACTTTAGCACAGATACTTTGGCATAAGTATTTTGGAATAGGTACTTTGGCACAGGTTCTTTAGAATAGGTACTTCAGCACAAGTGTTTTGGAACAGGTATTTTGGCAAAGGTATCTCATAACAGGTATTTCAGCACAGGTACTGTGGAACAGGTACTTAGACACAGGTGCCTTGGAACAGGTACTTAAGCACAGGTGATTTGGAACAGGTACTTTGGCACAGGTACCTTGACAGAGATATTTTGGTAGAGATACTTTAGCACAACATTTTTTGGTAGTAGCGTTAATTAGCACAGCAAGTTTTACGTAATAAAGACCGTGGAGTCAACCTTAAAAGGTTGGCAGGATTCTTAGGTTTTCTCCA
>JBBYHL010000010.1:170834-254374 GCA_038381835.1 Adansonia madagascariensis
TATGATAATAAATTACAAAACTAATTATATTTTAATATTATAAAAACATTTTTATAAATAAAAATTAAAACATACCTTATTTTTTTTCCTCTTTATCTTCGACGTGAGAAGAACAACTTCAAGCTCTATTTATAAAGAACTTGAAGCTCTCCTGGCACCTTGTCAAATTCCTCCCCCCCAATAATTGATGGATCTCTTTAAGGTCATGGGCTATAAAGTTCGTGACCTTAAACATAATGCCCGGCCCCTCTCCCTGGCAAAATAATTGAGCTAGGGGGGAAGATTTAGTGGGAACTTGCCCATTGGGCATTTTTTGCAATGGGTATATTATCTCCTGATGGAAACTCACCAACTCGGTTGGCGAGTTCCCATCACATTTGCTCTTCGCCACCCGGGGTGGTGAGTTCTCAATGAAAAATCGAAAACGAACACATTTCGAGAATTAAATTGAAAATAACATATTAACAGAAATAAAAAAATTATCAATAATGATATAAAAAAGCCCCAAATGTGAACAAACCACAACCTTCCATTTTCCCTTTTGTGAAAATAACCCTAAATTTTTCATGAAAATATGACACCGAAAAAAATAATTAAAATATAATATAATATAAAACTAATATGAATAGAATATATCAAAATTTAAATAATATGAATTATTAATGTATTAATATTTATATAAATATAAAAATATTTTAACATGATTATAGTTAGAAGTATTCATGGGTCGAGTTAGGATGCAACTCAAATTTTTTATTTTTTCTTGTCCAATCCTAAATCAAACTCAGCTTGAAAACCTAAATTATTATTTAAAAATAATAAAAATTTAAAAATTATTTTTATATTAATATTTATATACAGAAAAATAAGTCTAATCCTAAATCCTTAAGTTTTATTTACTAAGTGAATTTTAAATGAAAAGAAAATTTTAACCTTTATTAATTATTTATTCTTCTATTTACATTTTTATTTTTATCCAAAATATATTTAATTACAAAATAATAAAAAATTTAATTAGTTTTAAAATTATATTCCAATGCAAGTTATGTATTTTTCATGAACCAACATTTATATATAAATATAGAAGAACCCTTTGACATCTCTTCATCCGCAAAAGTTCTCCGCTTGATCTTTGAACATGAAAAATTGGAACCACATGTCCCAAATAAATAGACTTATTCGAAACTAAATTATTTTAGTACCTTTTATCAATGAAAAAAATTTGTAGCTTTTGTGACTTGGATTTGATAAGCGAATCAAGCAGAAGAACACTTCCAAAGTTCTTGAACAAAGCAAAACAATAAAAAAAAATCTATATTTCGAAATGAAGCTTTTGGTCTTGTCACAACGAAAATAAATTAACTTTACAAGAGCAACATCACAAAGCTTTAAGAAAAAAATTTTTTATACGAATATTGATAATATTTTTTTTATTTTTAATTATATATTATTTTTAATTTAATTTTAAAAATGTGTTTTTTTTTCATTAAGAACTCGTTGATTGAAGTGGCGAGAAGTAATGGGAACTCACAGACCGAACGAGGGATAAATTATAAAAAAATGAAAGTAGCAAATAGTTATTAAATAAAAATAAAAGCAAAAAAAATAATTTTAAAGAAGAAAATAATATTTATTGAATTTATTAATAAAGAGATTAAAATTACTTATCTACCCCTCTTTGGTCTCTTGATCGACTCTTCCCTATATATATATATTTAAATTTTTATATCCAATTTTCAAATATTAGTATATTTATATTTATACTAAATTTAATATACTTACACAACATATCGAAAACTCACAATAACTTTAAACTATCAGCATATATCATCACTATCATATCAAAAATTAAAAATCTATAATATTTATTCAAGTAAAAATTTAAAATTATATCATTTATCTTATTATTATAAAAAAAAATATATATATATTTTAGAAACTCGCCTTCTGATATGATAGATAATATTTGACTAATTACTACTAGATTTTTTGGAATTCGAGAGATGTGACAGATGCATGAAAAATCAGATTCTTTCTGATATGATAGATAATTTATATATTTATGCATAATTTATGTAAAAAATATATATATGAAGAGAGTCGATCAACAGACTAAATAGGTAAATAGATAATTTTAATTTCTTTATTAATAATTTTAATAAATATTTTTTTTAATATTATTTTTTTCTTTCATTTTTATTTAATAATTATTTGTTAATTTAATTTTTTTTGAAATTTTTTTTTGGTTACGGGCAAAGATGGCGAGCTCCTTACCTAAGAACTCTTATGGCGAGTTTTCAACTGTAATTTTTTCTTATGTTGGATACTCGTCATACAGTATGATGAGTTTTTAATTAATTAACTTGTGAGTTCTTAACAGAAGTTAAAAATAATCTATTTCGAGAATTAATTTAAAAATTACTGTAAATAAAAAAATAAAAAAATTTATAATATTTGTATAAAATAACCTTAAGAAAAAGGAAAACAATTAATTATTTGATCTTAGAGTTTTTCATGAATTGAATCAGACGAAATTCTGAACAGTAAAAGATTTGTTGCTCAAGGCTTAGTTTAATCTAAATCGATGGATTTTAATTATCGTTTTTGTATTTTGATACTGAAAAAAATTAAAATTCCTTATATTTTTATATTTTAAATATATTTTAAAAAATTTAATAAAAAAATCTCAATTAAGATGGGTTTGAAAAAAAATTAAAATCTAATTTGAATATTGGATTTATCAAGCTAAATAAATAATCCAATTCTTGAGCTTGTTTAAATTATTTTCAATGTAAAGGGCTAAGAATGGCGTCAAATTATTTTAATTAGATTTTGACACCTTCATTCTATAAATAAGTAAAAAAATATAAAATATTACTTAAAATAGTAGGTAATTTTTTTATGGGTGAATATTTAAAAGATAAAATTACTTAAAAATATTTAAATTTTACACTAAATAATAAAATTACTTAATTTTGAATCTTGTTTTGGTAGCTTATTTGCCTTTCTGGTCGTAAAGGATACCCTATCATTAATTTTGAGACCCTTCGCTTGAACATATGCACGCCAACCTGAAGACAGAACAGGCTTCGGGAAGCAGTGGCGAGCTTCGTTTCTTTTGGAGAGACCGAATTTCCATAATTTTCCGATCCCATCTGTGACTTCAAATTCCACCTTATCTTTCCCTTCAGGGAATTTGAAACCATTTAGAGCCCCCATTGGAAAGGATAGCCTCACATCTACGTCTGTCTTCGTTAGCTCTTTTGAGAAAGCTTCCATTGTTGCAGACTTTGGCTGTGGCAAGTGTTGGGACTAGAGAGGAGAGTTGATAGAGATGAAATGTTAATTTGTTGAAGATGTATGAATGCTTTTCCTTAAATAGACAGCAATCCATTAAAAAAAAACGCGTAAAATCTTTAATAATCTATAATTTATAATCTATAATTATCTATTAGAATAATCCCATAAGAAATACTGTAACAGCTAACGCAGTGACAGCTATCATTTTGTTAGAAAAATTACAAATTAGTTACTCCCTTTGTAAGTATTTGTATGATAGTGATTACAATAATAATTATTAATAAGGAAATAGACAATTTTTTTTTAACTTTTATGATTATTGATAGTCATAATTTGAATATTTGGCATTATCATATTTTTTTATGGATTCGAATATTATAAATTTAGATATTAAATTTACTATTTACAGTAGATTTGAATATAAATTTTTAAATATCAATTATTCGAATTCAATTTGATTTTAGTTTGAAAAGGGTTGGATATTTAAATTTATTATCTAAATTCACCTTATTTATATAGACAATGAAACCTATAACCATTTACATATTTAGTAATTGTTTAATTTTATGTTCTTATTTTTAAAAGTGATTTAATAAAATTGGATAATTGATTTAAATATTTGGTTGAACTTATTTTTCGAATTAGATGTATATATGGATATTAATATTCCAGCATTAAGTGGATAATAAACGAATTTAAATTTTTGAATAAATTAAGTGGACTCAAATATTTAAAAAATTACAAATATCCAATTCACTATCATCTTTATTTGTGAGAAAAATTTTAGAAGAATATAAAATTAACTAATAAACCAAAATTATTTATTATTTGTTATCATTATAACATCATTATAATAAATAGTTATTAGTTTTGAAAGAATTACAAAATAAACTAATAAATTTAAAATATTTATTATCTATTATTATGACAATAAATAATTGTCAATTAGGAAATAGAAAAATATTTTAAAAAAGATTTTACAATTATTTTTTATCTTTTCACAAAAAAAAATAATTGGTCTATTTGGAGTTCCACAATTGAAAAAATTAAAATTTAATTATAAAAAATTGACTTAAGTTTTATTTTTTATAAATTTATTAGTTCATTTTAATAAAAGTTAAATTTTGTAGCTTTATGTTTTTTTTATTAAAAATAATTTGGTACTAATTTTTTTATTTATTAGAAAGATGTAATTTAAAAATATTTTATTTTATATAAAAATATAAATATTTTAATATATAAACATTTAATAAATATTTAAATAATTAATTAATATTTTATAGAATTAAATTATGTAAAAATTCAAATCCCAACACTCTAGTATCTTTAATTGAGTGGGCTTTTGACATTAGAAAGTACAAATATCTGTTTTTTTTTTTTTTTTTTGCTTAAAAAATCAGCAAATGTTACCTTTAATTATTTTAGTCTTTCGAACCTAGCTTTTGAATGGTGATGCTCCTTCTCGCTTTTGGCTTTTGTTTGCCATTAGTGGAAATTTCCGTTTCCTTTTGACGAATATGATATGATGATGAAGAAGCCAATTGTCAAATAAATTAAACTAATTTGGGATTGGGATCCTGAGCCGAACTCTAATTAGATTTAGTCATTTATGTATTCGTATTATATTTATATTTATTGTTATATCATAATTGTGTTTAAGATTTTTATATTTATATTAATTTTGATACGTTTATAGTTCATGTTATATAGATTTTAAAAATATATTTATGTCATGTCATATTTATTTTTACTTTAAACGTATCATATTCATATAATTATATTAAATATTATCAAATCTAAACCCGGGCATAATGGCAATGGCATCCCAAGGGATGCAGTATCTAATTAAGCCCTTGAAGATTGAGCTTCTTTAAGGAGCAATTGAGGTAAAAATCAACGAATCATTTTTGGATTAAAGCCTAAGAATGTAATTGAGTCAAGTTGAATTCAAGTTATAAAAAATTTGAATTCAATTTGAAATTTAAGATTTGAAGCTTAGCTCGAGCTTGATCGAGTTTTACTTCTAAAGTTTCAGTGCGATTAAAGGTAAAAATTGAACTACTCGAGCTCGCTCAATTAGACTGCTTACTAGTAAAAAAAAAAGCTCGATTCTCACATTTAACTTTGAACTCAAGTATTTGTGTTTGTGCTTAAGCTCAAACTCAATTTTAAATTGCAAATTTTCAATACTGTTTAAAAATATAAAGCTCGATTAGGCTTGTAAACTATTTAAGTCAATCTTTAAGATTCTTGAATTCGGGTTGCTTGATAGCTCGAACTTAACTTGCAAGCACAAGTATCTCGTTTACACCTCTATTAAAACCCTAAGTATGAACAGTGAAGTACTTGACACCAATTAATTTGTTCTCAAATTAGCTTGAAATGAAATTAAATGTTTTGAGTAGTGAACATGGCATTAGCAAGTAAATTTTGTCGAGACAGAGCAGGCAAGTAAATTTCTTGGAAAACCACAGCTCAATTGCCAACAGATAGTTGAACTAAAGGTTTCACTTCTCCAAAATAAAATTCCATTGCAAATTCCATGGCATTTCCTGGCTGGCCCTCCATCAATCTTGTTTTGGGGATTGAAAGCAAATTCATCCCAATTTAAAGAGATTTTTAATCGCAATTTTTTGTCTAACTTGCTATACTTAGATTTGTAAATTTTAATCTAAATTCAAAAAAATTTATAAAGATAAACACAACTAAAATAATTTAATTCAAGTTATGGTTTCAATAGTTACAATACAAACTCATGATAATAATTCAATTTAAATTATAATTATAGTAGTTACAATACAAACTCATGATATATGATTGTATGCATCTTGTGATGGTACATTTAAAAAAAAGTTATCCTTATAAAATGTTCTATATTGTGTCCTAAGTGCAACAAATTTATTCAGCATCTTCAACCAAACTAATATTTTGATTATTTGCATGCATAATCTTTGTAGTGTGAATTCAGAAAAAAAAAAAAAAAGTATCTCAATATTGTCCTAATTGTACAAAGAATTAGGGCCTAAATGTATTAAGTTAAAATGGATATAATCAACTGGTTTAACTTAATTTATTTATATAATTATTTTTAAAATATAATATCTAATAAATTTAAAATTTTTTAATATTTATAATTATTTTTTTATCTACAAACTATGACTTTCTTTGACCTAAAAATAAATAAATAAATGCTTAGATAAAGAAAGCATGACATGATTTATACTTGTAAAAAAAGAAAAATTTTCTTTAAATAAAATTTTAATTAGAAGATCAAAATCATTATCAATTCTAGGAACCGTCACTAAACGAGATTTAACTCAAACCGAGGACATTCGTACTAGCTGATCTACTGGCGTACAAAAATGCACTACCTTTGCTAGCTCCAAAGCTTTTGGGCACCTGAAAAACTTCTACAGGATTCCTAGTGTTTTTTTTTTTTTTAAAGTAATCCTTAAATAGTCTCATTTATTAATTCGAAATTTAGAGGATTAGTGGGGGTATTAAATAATATAATTAGGTTCAATTTGACTTTTAACATGATTTTAAGGATAATGGTAGATTTTAAGAAAAGGAGAGAGAAAAAGAAAAAAATTTAAAAAAAAAGTTAGCATATTCTTCTTATGTTATGTTATATTTTGTATTTTTTTTAATTATTTTTTATATTAGATTTATGTTGTATTTCAATTCAAGTAATATTTTTCATAATTTATAATTATAATTCAATTTAGAAAAAAAATTATATGCTCATGTCGTGTTATATTTGCGTCTTCTTTTAATTCATAACATATGTTATATAACTTGTCATAGTGATTTGATATAAAAAAAATAGTGTTTATGACGTAAATATATTCGTGTTACTTTTTTTGTTTTTAAATTTTTATAAATTTTATATAAATTTTTATATGTTATTAATTTATTTTATATAAAATTTAACATATTCATGTATACATATCGAATTTTAATATTTTTCTTATATTATATTTGTGTCGTGTCTTATTTCATCTCATATTCTAAATAATGTATTATAACAATTCAATTATAACTATAAAATTTATTTACTTAAGAATTGAATTATTATATCTTTTTTATAAATATAAACATCGTATTCAAAATTTTAATTTAATTTCTCAAAACAAAACAAGATAATATTTTATTAATATAAAACTAAGTATAAGCCTCAAACCGTGTTTGATTCTTTTCATTTGACTAATAAAAAAAAGGGTTAGAATTGTCAATTTCTTTTTCCCCAAAATCCTGCGTCCAAATAAAGGAAGCAGCATTGCAACTTTGTTTGAAGTTCATGTGTTTCTTCGCTGTACATACTTTAATCTAATTTCTTAAAACACGGCAAGATTGATATCTTATTATATATAATAAAAGCAAAGAACCGCGTTTGACTAACAAAAAAAAAAAAAAAAATGCTAGAATGAAAGACCTGCCATGGTCCAAATAAAGGAAGTATCTTTGCAAGATGTTCCGAGTTCATTGTGTTTCTCGGCTGAACGTACTTTATCACTTTTTGCATTTTTCCCTTGCTATGACAAAGGCCAAATGTAAACAAATCTCAAGCTTTCATTTTCCATTTTGAAAATTAAGAAACCTAAACTTTTACTGATACTGTATTTACACCGAAAATCTTTTAAAAAATAAATACAACATAAAAAATAATTAAAATATAATATAATATAAAAATTAATAAATATCTCAAATTTTATATAATAAAAATTATTAATATATTAATATATATATAAATATAATATTTTAAATAAAATCATTATATGTAAAAAAAATACAAAAATAATATGAATAGATTGATTGCTAAATCTAAATACTTTCTTTTACAGTTAATTAGCTGCAAAAGCTAGATTATGAATAATATATAAAAGAGAACATTCGCTATATTTAGAATTTCTAAATAAATTCTTGACTGTTTTTTTTTTAACATTAAAGGTAAGTTTTATAAATATTTTTTTGGCATTTATCTTTTAAATTTATTTGATTTGGTAAAAAGAATATTTAAAGATTACTAAATGAAACCTTATTGGAAAATAGTTATCTGATGCTTCAATTTGTAACACATTTTCGATCTAAATATTTAACCGTAAATCAATCAAATTATAAAGATATATATAATTTATTTATGAGTTATTTTTTATACAATGTTCAGTCAACTTATAAATTGTTTTAATACTTTTATCAATGAGAGAGAATGAAAGCTTTGATGACATGGATTTGTTAAGCGACCTTTAAGGTTCTTGAAGAAAGGGGAAAAGGAAAAAAGGAAGGCTGTATTTCGAAATTAAGCTTTTGGTTTGTCACAAACCGAAAATGAATTAACATTGCAAGGGCAACAACATGGCAAAGCATTGAGAAAAAAAATTAATCATTTATTTGATCTTAGAGTTTTCCATGGATTCAATCAAGCCAAATTCTGAAGAATAAAAGATTTGTTGTTTAAGGCTTAGTTAAAATCTAATCCGATGGACTTTAATTTTTCGTTTTTATATTTTGATAATAAAAAAAATTAAAATTCTTTATATTTTTATATTTTACATATATTTACAAATAAAAATTAAATAGAAATATTTTAAATTTTAAAAAAAATCCTAAATAAGATGGGTTTTAAAAAAATTAAATCTGATTCGAATCAGATTAAATTTATCAAGCTCAATGAATAATCTAATTCTTGTTTAGATATATATTTGATTTTCAACAGAAAAGGCTAAGAATTTTACTAAATTATAAACTAGATTTTGACACTCGAACTATATGTCAAGTCATCTTTTTTAATAAAAAATTTTAATTAAATTTTAATTATAAAAATATTAAAAAATATTAAAGTAAAAAAAAAAAAAGAAGCCTTAACGTTTTTTTTTTTATTAAAAAAATTAACATATAATGTATGGAAGTTGGCCTCTGGTTAAATATATATATATTTGAGAGTACTTACAAAACTAAAATAATTATTAATATTTAAAATTAAATAATTATTTTAAAAAATTTTAAAAATTATATATTTATACTTATATTTAAATATATATCGAATATAAATATTAAATTGGTATCCTTATAAATTAGGAAGAATAAGAGGATCGATATGCAAAAGACACCTAAAAAGGCTATTAAAATAAAAATTCATTGAGACGAGGTTGAATTTACAATCAAACTAAACCTTATCAAAGGTAGAATAACTTACCTGATCCTATATGCTTCGCTTGACTTACAAATTATAATTTATTAATTAAAATAATATTTTTATTTAAATTTAAATATAAAAATAATTTTTAATATTTTTAAATAATTATTTTTATCAAATTAAATTAAATTAAATCCATTTTAATTTTTTTTTTTTGGGCGCGACAGAAAGGTCTACATATCAAACTGAAAAATAAGTGATTGAATTCTAGGCGATAGTTGCTGGTGAAAGCTACAGATGCAATTAATTGGTTGAAAATTCAGCGAAGTAGACTTAGACTGCATTTTAATTGCACGCCGGTAAATGTCAAAATCACAAGTACAGGCAGCAGCTGATCTATAGTGTTTTCATTATAGATATTTTTGGTGAAATCATACCTGGGATATTTTTATAAATATTAATTCTAATTGAATTGGATTAGCTAACAATTCAATCTTCTGATGGGTGTACTTTTCATTACAATTTATAAATTGAATTAATTTAATCAATTAATCTTTACATATAGTTGATTTCTTCATTTAATTTTATCATTCTATCAATTTTGAATTTCATTAGTTTTATTTGTTTATTCAATTGTTCATAACCTGAAAATCCATGAACTTTAAATAAATAACTCTACATAAGTCTTATTTATAACCCATGATCGTAGTATTTTGTTCTGCATATTTTACAATTTGAGATTATAAAATAAAAACAATTCTGATTTATTATCATAAACATAAATACTAAAATGAGTATCCATTTTTAAAATTAATTAGACCAAAGACGTATTTACAATTTGCCCCCTAATTAATTCTATAGAATTAATTAAAAAGTACACATTTAATATATAATGTATTTGTTGATACGTCAGAAAATAAAGTAGAATATAAAATTTAATTTTATAGAATATCATCATGTTTGGATGCTTGGAAATATTTTTTAAAGAATTTATTAGAAAAGGAATAATAAAATTATTGATTAATTTCTTTTAATTCAAACGCTATATCTCTATTAGCTATTTTTAATTTATTCTATTTTCCCTTTTTCCCTTTGTAACTAATATACATTTAATTGTGGAAAATTTTTATGTTCTTATTTATTTTATTTTTTTCATATATTAATAAGTACATTAGATATATATATATATATATATTAGAATGTGTACTTTTAAATTTTAAAATTGGTCAGGACAAATTGTAAATAATTTATTTTTTTATTAATTTTGAAAGTTAACATTTATTTCTTTTTATTATTTTTATGATGATTGTGAATCTTAATTGATTTTATTCCCTTACTCAAACTAATTCACTCTTAAAAACTGTGTTATCCGTATATTTATTTTTATGAAAAGTTCGTATCTAATATTTTTATTTTTTATTATTTATTCAAACACAAATGAAATAATGATTCTTTAAATATAAAAATATTAATTATATCTATATCTCGTACTCGTTCAAATCCATATATCGTACCTCAAATTCAAAGTGAATTACCAGTACAAGCAACTGGTAGAACTTATAACTGTAAAGTTCCAAGAAGCAAAAAGCAAGGGACAGATATTATGACAATTAATTACTTCATTTAATTTTTATTTAGTTTAGTTCTACATTCAATTTGATTAAAGTGACAATTTTTGGCATGATTTAATAGATTTAGCATGGATTGCTATTTTCTAGGCAGGTTGCCAAACAAAACAGGGATTATTTCATGAAAATACAACTTCTTCCTCATTTGAACTGCAGCTGTGTGTGGTGGAGTCCAGAGACTAATTATTTTTCACTTCGTGGATTTTACTCAGCAAGTTTGGCCGACGGTTTAAATCTCAGTGGTCTGCAAAGAAAGGTTCAGGAGTACTGGACAAGTGAATTTCATTGGGCTGATAACAAAGGCTATGTTACCCAGATTTACTTTTTTTTTTTCTTTTTTGAAGTATTAATTCATGTTTAAACATATTCAAAAATAGATAAAAAAATATAATTTTTTAAATATATACAAATTTTTTGAAAAAAATTAAGTATGCCTGTTTAAATATATAACCTTATGTAGATATTCACCCGAGACCGGATAAACATAGTATTAACGTAGCATAGACTGACCTATATGTAACCTAACGTGCTTTGTTCGCTTTGTAGAGTAATCTCCCATTTTGCTTTCTTTAGCACTGTTCTATTATTTATCAGGTCAATCGAACATCTTAATTTGTTAGCAAATTCATCAGTACAATGTAATTTGCAAAGTAAATTATACCAATATTATATAATATTATAGTAAAGAAGAAAGTTTGGTTCAATCGCGCATGTCTTGTTTTTTTAAATCATTGGGTCCCCTTGTATATAGCATAAGGTTTTATTTTCTTGGGGCAATGCCTGAATGGCAAATAAAGAAGGAAACAAAAATAATTCATAATACAGTGTTAAGGACACATTTGAGTAAAGAAAATTTCATCCACTGTGTGCTTCTAAGAAAGCATTAAAATCGTCCCTAGCCTTACGCAAGCGAGGCGTGATGCAAGCAGCAGGTGAGGCAGGGTACGATGTCGGGGACGATGTTGAAAACCTGACATGTCGGGATGACGATTCATGGGATTTCCTGCATGCTGATCTTGTTTGAGTCGTTGAACCATTTTTCAGGACTCCTTTTATATCTTTATTATCGAACACGAAAGCTGCTGAAACCGGTAAATGTGCATCGTTCCCGAGGTTTTTGATCAACTCGAATGGCAGATCCAAGTAGTGATTCATCGAGCCACCATCATCATCATGGTCTGCTATTATTGTTGATGAAGCCCAGGATCCACATTCAAACTTTTCCAGGGAAACTGTTCTGGATATCACATTGTTCTCCATCTCCATCTTCACCATTGCTTCTGCTTTTCTTGGCCTTACTGGCTTTGCCTTGCTAAAGGCCGGTAGAAACAAGCAAAGGGCGCTGCATTTGAAGTCAACTTCATTACCATCCCTCTGATCACTGCTCTTTCGACCACCATCGTTGTTGACATTGGCGTTGGTGATTAAACTGCCATTATTATGATGCTTGTTCTTGTAATGAAAGACGCTTGCCTCGTACAGCCAAAGATCATCAAGTTCATCTGGTGTTGCACATGTTCTTCCATCTCCACAAGACTTGCTTCTCCAAAACTGGCTGTTTTTCATCTGAGAGTGATGCTTATTGACCAACTTGTCAACTTGTCGAGGCGATGCTTGACTTTCATTTCTCAAGTTGTTCCTAGACAAAATCGAGCCAAATCGAGGGGAAGAGGTTGCAGAGTTCGGAAGGCTACAACTCAAGAACTTATGCTTTGCAGGAATCAAATGGGGTGGTGCATTAACAGGAGGACGTAACATCAGGTTGAAACTTATTTCTCCCATGGATGATTCTCGCAATGAAACTGGATCAACGGATATCTGCTTTTCCCTTGGCAGGCTCTCCTTCTTCTCCAGGGTTTTAGGCACTTCAATTGCAATGAAGTCAAGCTCATGTAGATCCTTGTAAATTTCATCTAGTTCCCGAGCAATTCTGTTTGTCGTGGGAACTATTTTCAAATTAGGAAGTGCCATGGAATTGAAAAGAATCAAACAGTGAGAGTGAAACCAGAGATCTCTCAACTGCTTAAAGAAGGAAGAATAAGCATAGATTTGGACGTGGAGAGCATATGCCTAGAGCACCTAAGTGATTTGCATGTCGCATCACTTCGCTCAATATTAAGGAAACAGGCTGATCAATACAAAATTAATTTCTTTTCAATAATCAACAATTGATGCGTGCAACTACCACTTTATGATTGTTGACTTCGTTAACTTTGTTAAATTAGAAAATAATAAAAAAATTTATTGATGTGCTTGCACGTCCATGTTCCTGACGCACTTTCTCAGTTCAAAAGGTAGTCAATCTTAACCAATGATTTTTGGAACCGAACAGAAGATTGAATCGATGGCAGTTCTGGTTCTTGTTTAATTAGTTGTTTGAGGTTTCTTAATCGGCATGACAAACATACGGTTCAGTGCTCCTTAATTATTAGATTGAATATGTGAAGATCACCGATTTTCACTGATCTAATCCAATTTTAAATTCATTTTCTTAATTCTTTCTCTCTATCTCTCTCCTGAAAACTTTGGATGTCCAATTTTGCAACTTAAATGCATCCTGCACCATTCCATCAGTCAAACAAATTTTGTAACTCTTATCAATCATGTCACTTTGCAACAATTTATATGAAATCTTATACTCTTCTATATAGTTGTTGCTAAATTTGAGGCATTTTTTGAAATTGAGTGCCAAACTATGACTCAGTGAGCGACTGGTATCATGTAATTTTTAATGAGCTACTTAATGACTGAAGGAGTACAACGAATATGGCAACTAAACAGCCATATCCCTGGATTATCTGCTTGAAACCTCAAAGCTGTCCACCCATAGGGATGAAATGGCACCGGATTCTTCAGAAACCAATTGTACTTTTCAGTGTCCCTGGACAGGTCAAAGTTCCCTTCCCCATAGATAAGGACCCAAAAATCATACCCATGGACGTGTCTCACTAACATTTGCTCTCACGGAATTTGCATTTTGCAATATAACATCCACTATGAGTTCAATTGCAGACTGTAAATGGACGTGCTACAAGTAGGATTGGTGTTGTTCGCAACACTGAAAATTTCGAAATTTTCAGAGTCGTAATCTTCAGGTGGTGGAGTTGAATCAAAGACATCAATCATGTTTTCCTTCAAGGCAAGAAGGTATGGGGTACGAGGAAGGGATTTGGGACGTTGTTTAAGGATCAACTGAGCAAAGTACTGAGAGGTCCTATATGATATCATCTAGTGCAAATTGGTCTTGCTCTAAAACTAGATAATTTAATCTTTATTCTTTTAAAATTAAAAAAAAAAAGTAAAATTTATAGCTAAATAATGTTTGTTGTAAAAAAAACTAAGGTGATATTTTAATACGGTTAAACTATACACATTATTATTTTAATATAAGTCAAATGTCATATCATTTTTGTTCATGGCAAACATCACCCAATATATTCACTTTAATTTTTTTACTTTAATTTTAAAAATATAAAAATTAAATTATTCAATTTTTTAGTACACTAACCAATACTATGATACAGAAACCTCTCAAATATTTTGAGTTTGACCTACTGACAGGTGTAACCATTTATCTTGTTTTGTTTGTTGAGTACGATTACTCTGTTTGTTTTTCTCGGGGGGCTCACAACTAAGCCTTGGCGAGCTTTGATGGCCGAATTTTGATTAATTTGCAATCGTGTGTCATTCCAAAGGGGTTCCTGGTGGTGGATTTGTCAGGGGAAGTTCATTAAAATCATTAGGATAGTGGTTGAAAATGGCTAAGCCATCTGGGGTTTCAGGCTTTCGACCAACTACATTAATGCTGGACCAGTAAATTCCTTGATGGATCTTGATTTGCTGTTACTAAGACAGATCAATATGTCTCCCCAGAGTAAATATATAAGTCCTTAGTCACAAAAGGCTCGATGTATTGCCCGTCTGCTTCAACAGTAGTATTCTCATGACCCTGCATTTGTTAACCAGAAAAATGTTTCAAGAACATACTTAAAATTTTGTACATTGAGTTATGGGGCCATCAGTGTACCTCAATTTGGAAGCTAGGAGATGACAAAGAATGTCAAGCTAGCAAGCCGTAATCGATGCGTTTTGCAAAAAATTACTGTCAGTGTTGATGGAGAACATCGAGGATTTGTCGAATTACAAAACACTTGGTGCCAAGCCAGAACAATTTTAATTCCCTCTTCCATTTATCAATAGTGACTGAGATATAACACATACAAAAATGTTGGAGATTGATTCAAAATATCATTTTGGTTGTAGGGATTAAAATAAGCTTTTTTTTAACTTACCATTTTATCTGTTCCGTTTCTTTTGGTCAACATTGAGTCTTGAGTGGTTAGACCTGTTAGTCATGCAGGTGTAGTAGAGTATGTGGTTAAGAATTAAGTGGGGTCTGTAAGCTTATAAAGGCACCGTCTTTTCATCAAATAAGATATCTTTTTGCGGTACTTTTACTCATATTTTACAGTAATCTTTCTATCATTCAAAGCTCTCTTCTAACATTGTAGTATTCAGAGCAAGGTTTTACGATCTTTTACTAGGCGATTGGGAAATTGCAAGAGCAAGAGCGCAAACACGTGAAGGGGAAACATAGAGTGAGTATTTAGCAATGGTGTTGGCAACATCTGCGATTTTATCTTCCTCGTCACCACTCATACAACCCCCTAAAGCAAAATAGGCACAAGGAAAGAGCAATAGGCCAGACCAACCTACAAAACCGAAACGGTCTCTACGTAACGAGTCATCCATAATATCAAATAAATCATTTTAATCTTTGGTAAATTTACCAAGGGCTATAGTCATACCGATCCTCCTATTCAACTATTTCAACCATTTCCGAGCACCTATCTTCAATGGAGAGAAGTATGAGTTTTGGAGTATCAAAATGAAAACCCCTTCCAAGTCACAAGATTTGTGGGACTTGGTTGAATATGAGTTTGTTGATGTGGCAGATTTTAATTAAGAGGAAGATGAGAGATTACGAGAAACTAAAAAGAAGGATGCTAGACCTTTGTTCTTCATTCAAAAAACAGTACATGAGACGATCTTTTCCCGCATTGCCATAGCAAATACTTCAAAAGAGGCATGGGAGACTTTGAAGAAGGAACTTCAAGGTACTTCAAAGATAATTACTGTGAAATTACAAAATCTTCGTCGAGATTTTGAGACATTGCTCATGAGAAAAAATGAATGGGTGCAAATGTATTTATCACGAGTTACTAGAATTGTGAGTCAAATGAAATCATATGGTGAAGAGGTTAGTGATGAAACTGTTATTGCAAAAGTTTTAAGAGTTTATCTCCCAAGTTTGATCATGTGGTTGCTGCAATTGAAGAGTCAAAAGATTTATCTGTGTTTTCGTTTGATGAACTAATGGGTTCTTTGCAAGCTTATGAGTTAAGAATTAAAAAATCACTAGAGATGAATGAAGAAAACCTTCCAAGTAAAAGAGGAGTCACCAATTCAAAATGAAAAGCTGGAAGAAGGAGCAAAATGATATGGCAAAAGCACTTTTACGAGGCAGATGATATAGTAGAGGTAAAAGCCAATACGAACAAACAAACATTCATAGAAATATGCAAGTATAGTGTTACCATTATCATAGATTTGGCCACATAGAGGTAATGCAGAGGAAGAAAAAGAGGATAGCACGCTGTTCATGACTCGTTCTGCAGTTACCGAAAGAGAAGCTAATGTTTGGTTCGTGGATAGTGGTTGCTCTCATCATATGACTGGAACAAGCAAATAGAAGTAGAAGGTGAAGGTATTCTTGTTGTCCATACTAGTCATGGTAAAATAAAATTCATTCAAAATGTTTTATCTGTTCCTAGTTTGGCACATAACTTGTTGAGTGTTGGACAATTGCTAGATGTGGATTCTTTGTCCTATTTGATGATGGAATATTTGATATTAAGAGCAAAAAAATAGGTTAGGTCTTAGTCAATATTTGCATAACAGCAAACAAAATGTTTCCTCTTGAAATTTCAAATATTGAACATGCTCTTTTTGTTAGCCAAAAAGATGATGAAGAGTCTAGGTTATGGCATTTACATTATGGACATTTGAATATGACTGGATTAAGATTGTTGAGTCAAAATGAGATGGATCTTGGTTTGCCAAAAATAGAATCAATTGTGTGAAGGTTATATGTATGGCAAGCAACATAGAAGATCCTTTGCTGTAGGAAAGTTTTAGAGAGCCTCTAGATGTCTTGAGCTTATACATATAGACTTATGTGGTCCTATGCATACAGAGTCACTTGGTGGGAGTTGATATTTTCTACTATTTACTGATGATTACAGTCGAATGAGCTGGGTATATTTTCTGAAGTTTAAATCATAAACTTTTGAAACTTCAAGAAATTCAAAGCTTTGGTAGAATTCAAAGTGGTAATGGTAATAAGGTTTTTCGTACAGACAGAGGTGGTGAGTTTTTATCCCAAGAATTTAATCTTTTTTGCGAAGTACATGGTATTCATAGGGAATTGATAGCACCTCGCAATCCAGAGCAAAAGTGGATTGCTGAGAGGAAGAATTAGTAGAGATAGCTAGAAGTATGCTGAAGAGCTAGAACTTTCCAAATCATTTCTGGGTTGAGGCAATTCATACCGCAGTCTACTTGCTAAATATTTCTCCTACTAGAGAGGTCATGAATCGGACACCTTTTGATGCTTGGCAAAGTAGAAAGCCATCGGTGAGTCATTTGAGAATTCTTGGTTGTATTGCATATGCTTTAGTAAACCCTCAACAGCTTTGTAAGTTTGACAAAAAAAGTCTAAAAAATGTATCTTTGTTGGTTACTGCTTACAATTCAAAGCTTTTCGTTTGTATAATCCTGCAATCGGAAAGATGATTATCAGGAGAGATATGGAATTTGATGAAGGCTCATGTTGGAAATGGGAAAACAATAGCAAACCATCAAAAATCTTAGAAGAAGATGTCCTTCCAAATGAAACAGCAAACCAGTCATCCAGTGTTACAACAGGTCATTCAAATAGTAGCAACTCAAACAGCAATAGCAGCAGCAGTCCGAATAGTAGCAGTGTATTGTTGATGGCTCTTGACTTAAAAAATTCAAATGAGACTCCTCCACGTAAGTTCAGATCACTTGCAGAAATTTATAAAACTTGTTGTTTTGCTCTATTTGGTGCAGATCCAACTTGCTTTAAAGAAGCTGCAACAGAAAAGGAATGGAAAAAATGCAATAGAAGACGAGCTAGCGGCAATAAGGAAAAATGAAACGTGGGACTTGGTGGACCTACCGCGAGGCAAGAACGTTATTAGTTGAAAATGTTGTTTAAGACGAAGTACAATGCTGATGGTAGTGTGCAAAAATGCAAAGCCAGATTAGTAGCAAAAGGGTATTCGCAACAACAAGGTATTGACTTTGAAGAAACATTTTTCCGGTTGCTCCTTTTTTGAAACAGTGAGAATGATGTTGGCATTAGCTGCACAATTAAAGTGGGAGGTTTATCAATTTGATGTAAAGTTAGCTTTCCTTAATGGTGACTTGGAAGAAGTTTTTGTAGGCCAACCAGATGGTTTTGTTGTGAAAGAATAAGAAGACAAAGTATACAAGCTTAAGAAAGCACTTTATGGGCTCAAACAAGCTCCATGGGCATGGTACACCAAGATAGACTAGTATTTCAGAGAAAATGGGTTTGACAGAAGTAAGAATGAACCTACTTTATACGTTAAAAGGCTTCAACATGATTTCTTAATTGTTTATTTGTATGTTGATGTTATGATATACATGGGTTCCTCTTATTCTCTTATATGTGAGTTTAGATGTTGCATGATGAACCAATTTGAAATGACAAACTTAGGCCTACTCCACTATTTCTTTCGAATTGAAGTAAAGCAAGGAGAAGATGGAATTTTTATTCTCCAAAAAAAATATGCTGTTGATCTTCTTAAAATATTTAGCATGCTTTAATTGCAAAGTGGTTGGTACTCCTATGAATATGAATGAAAAGTGACAACTAGTCGATGGTACAGAGAAAGTAGATGGGAGTTATTTTCAGAGCTTAATTGGAGGTTTGATCTATTTAACCTGGACCCGTCTGGATATAGCTTTCTCTGTTGGAGTCATTTCAAGGTTCATGCACAGCCCTACGAAGCATCACCTGGGAGCAGCTAAGAGAGTCTTGCATTATATCGCTGGTACCACAACTTTTGGGCTATTGTATTCACATAATCTTAATTTCACTTTATGTGGCTTTTCAGGTAGTGATTGGGCAAGGTCCTTGGATGATAGAAAGAGTGTCCCTGGAAATTTTACTCTTGGCTCTGCAGCTATTACTTGGAGCTCAAAAAAACAATCAACCGCTGCACTGTCATCATTTGAAGCAAAGAATGTTGCAGCAGCATCTTCAGCATGTCAAGCACTGTGGCTGAGAAAATTGCTTACTGATCTTCACCAAGAGCAAGAAAGAGCAACTGAAATTTTCTGTGATAATCTATCATCAATAACAATGACCAAAAATCCAGTATTTCATGATAGATCAAAGCACATAGACACATGTCATCATTTCATTTGGGAGCTAGTTACAAAAGGATTGATCAAGTTAAAGCACTGCAACATTGAAGAACAAACTGCAGATATTCTCAACAAAGTGCTTCTCAAGCAAAGCATTGTTACTTTATGTCTCATTTGGGTGTTTGTGATTTTGAATCAAGAGGGAGTGTTGGAAATTGATTCAAAATAATATTTTAGTTGTTGGGATTAAAATAAGTTTTTTTTTTAACTTACTATTTTATTTGTTCCGTTTCTTTTGGTCAACATTGAGTTTTGAGTGGTTAGACATGTTAGTCATATAGGTAATGGAGTATGTGGTTAAGAATAAAGTGGGATCTATAAGCTTATAAAGGCAGCATGTTTTCATCAAGCAATATATCTTTTTGCAGTACTTTTATTAATATTTTACAATATTCTTTCTATCATTCAAAGCTCTCTTCCAACAAAAATACAGTTTAGGCCACTTGTTTTTTACTTAGCGTACGCTTTGAAATGTTGCAGACAAAAACATACTTTACTACATACTTAGAAAAGGATCGCCAGTCACCAATCCAATTAAAAGATACGGAAGATAAGCTAGCAGACAAATTATGTCTGTATAGACATTGTTTGAAGAAGATATGTCTGATCTAAGATGCATGTAATAATCACTATATATACTTTTCTAATCAAAACTAAAAGTATTAATAGATCAAGTCACAATCGGTTTTTATAGACGTTTTTTTATATCCGAATAAGGCCCAACTCGAAAGCTCAAATTATTATTTAAATATTAATAAAATTTTAAAATTATTTCATATTAGTTTTTTTTTATTTTTATAATCAAACTTAAATAATTTTTTATTATTATTAAATAGTAATTAGGACATACTTGGTTTAGCTCAAATAAAGAAAATCTTTGTTCAAGGCTTGACCTAGCTAATAGTCTAACACATGAATTAGTCTATTCAAAAGAAAAATATTATCAAAACCTTTTTATTTTATTCTCTCTTTTCTTTAAACTTTCTCGAATTTCTTTTATAATGTCTTGCCACATAAATTCATTGTAGAAGCATGACAATTTTGTTATATACCGCTTAGCGCTTAATAGATTAATTTCGTTAATGTAATATGCAATCATCATTCCCTCAAGCTTTGTATACCTGTAACTTTTTTTGGAAACTCATAGCGGAGGCAAGTAAAACCTTATAAAAATAGCATTGATATAGGCTTTGAAGCTAGTTCATGTTTGTTGGATTCTTCATACATTTTGCATTAACATTTTTAAGGTCAAGCACCGATCATGGATTAAAAAATCGAATTGAGTCGATTGATATGAATAAAAAATAGCAAGTTTTTCCATCTGACACATTATATAAACCAACTACTAATTGAATCGATAGAAAATTAGTTTAACAAAATAAGAGATTTTTAGAGACGAGATAAGAGGACGATCAAATGTCTTAACTATCTTGATTTTAGCTGCATTGGGGATGAACGTTGTCCCTAATTTAATGGTATTGGAGACGAATGTTGTCTCCAAACTTTTCAGAGATATAGTTTTAAAAGGTGACCGTTATGGATGATTTTTCATTCCTAAAACTTTTAAGGACGATTTTTCATATTTTAAATATAATTATTGATCTTCCTTAATTCTTTTACACTTTGTATGAACCATTAAGAAATAAAAAAAATTAGTTTGATTTAATTTTTTTAATGTTTTTCAATTCTTTTTGTAATCGATAAGATTTAAAATTTTAACCTCTTAATTTTATCTTAAAAACCATATCATTAAATTAAATATATAATTTTATTTTTATTTAACATGAATTTTTTTTAAAATATGTAAAATCTTATTTGAATAAACTAATTCAACTTATTTAAATATGAAAATTAATTTTAAATATGCAAGACATAACTAATGAAAATCGTGTGTCCAATTTTTCTAACCTTGTTGCCGATGGGTTTGAGAGGAAATATGACTTCGTGATAACGCGTTCATACTTCGTAGCACGTATGTGCGAGTGTAAGCTTGAGAAAGAAATGCTTAATCGCTCATTCAGTTTTAGCCTGGGATTTTGGCCCAATTGATATAGTTGTCATGTTTTCTTGGGCATCGTCGGGCAATTCTTTGTCTTGGACAAAAGAAATAATAGGCCTATTGCAATACAATAGAAATATGTAATTTTTACATTCATTTTTTTTTTTGGTTTTATTTATGCATTATTTTTTGGCAGTTCATTTTGACGCCGCACGCGAAATCAAGAATTATTATTACTGTGCCAAAGAATCGGATTCTATTAGAAACTTCAAACAACTAAGAGTCCTGATAGCAAATCTTACGAGGTCATAGGATTATGGAAATAAAAAACAACGACGTTAATATAGCACGTTTATTTTCCATATATACATATATATATATATATGTTGTCTTATAATTTCCCAGCCCTGAGATCTGAATGTTCCCAAGGAATATTTGTTTGTAGGGTAACCAGACCTAGCACTACAAGGAATCAATTCCCTTTCCAAAAGAGCTTGCTTCAAATGTTCCAATATAAATCATATATCTTATCTATTTAGTAATTAGTGTTTTAATCGGAGAGGGAATCTGGAACTTGTCCAAAAGGCTTTGGGACGAAAAGGTTGCTGATCCAAGAGAAATAGCTATACAGATGGTAAAATAATTAAGGAGAACCAAACCCTTGCCCTTAATATTCCTGCCTAACTGGAATTTCCCTGCATAAGGCATCCCAACCCTTCATCCAAAGCCTAAATCTATTGACTTGAACTACAAGACAATCAATCTCCAATGCCAAGAATTCTCTTCTTCCGCCCATGTATTATCTCCCTTTCTTTCCCATCTTCCTTCCCCATTTATATACCATGATTACAATGTCAATGAACATCACCCAAAAAAAAAAAAAAAACCCTAAACCAAAAACTGGTAAACGTATTCCATAGTAACTTAAAAAATGGAGGGTTTTAGTCCATGCCAAGAAGGGCCAGCAGAAATTGTGTTTTTTGACTTGGAAACTACAGTACCTAACAGAACCGGCCGAAGGTTTTGGGTATTGGAGTTTGGTGCAATTGTGGTTTGTCCAAGGAAGCTCGTAGAGCTTGAGAGTTATAGTACCCTGATAAGGCCCAAGGACTTGTCTGCGGTTGCATTGAGGTCCAGCCGATGTGATGGGATAACTAGAGAAGCTGTTGCAAATGCGCCTCAATTTGAGGAAGTTGCTGACAAGATATTCAGCCTTTTGAATGGTCGAATTTGGGCGGGACATAACATTCAGAGATTCGATTGTGTTCGTATTAAGGAAGCCTTTGCTGACATTGGCAGGCCTGCTCCTGTATCTGTTGGGATCATTGATTCTTTAGGGGTCCTGACAGAGAAGTTTGGCAGAAGAGCTGGAAATATGAAGGTAAAACGTTCATATCAACCTTATCAGAAATTCAGGCAATTGTGAGACATTTCTTTGAGATTGGCTTTGATTATTCTTTCCTGTAATGTTCGAAGTAGTTACCTTGATCTAATTTCCCTTCATGCAGATGGCAAGCTTAGCTACTTACTTTGGGCTTGGGCAGCAAAAGCATAGGTATGGGAAACTTATTTGTTTACGTAGATACTTTGAATCCTTGCTGGGAATATGAACTAATCGTGGTTTTTATATGTAACGTTTTCCTTAAAACAGGAGCCTGGATGATGTTCGAATGAATTTGGAGGTTCTAAAACATTGTGCAACTGTGCTCTTTCTGGTATGTTTCTGAAACATTAATAATGAATTTCAACACCCAGTTTTTAAACTTTATCCTGACAACTTGCTGTTCTATTAGAATGAAAAAGAACAATGTTTTAAGGCTTTGAGAGTTTTTATGATGTTAGGAATCAAGCCTCCCTAGCATATTGAATGGCAGTTGGCACAGCCCCCCAACAATAACGACAAGAAGTAGAAGCAGTACAGGAAAACTAACATGCAGCAGGGAAGAAACCAGCAGGAAATTACCCCCAACTGTTGTTGGATATCAAAGAACAGTGCCCTACACAAGGGGGAGTTTGGGAAAGGTTTAACTACTTAATACCCATCTTAAATTCCATGATAATCTTTCAATAATTATGTAAGCATGGTTTCTTAAATTGGTAATGATGAACTAACAAGGAAAAATGAAATTAATGAAGCAGATGACAGAAAGAGTCAAGAATCTACTGTGTACAGCCCAAGGAAGCCAGCCTCTTAACAACTTGCTCAAGCATTCTCATTCAGTGCTCAGATGAATCAGAAAAGAAAGCAAAATGAATTTGTACCGTTCAATGTGTTTCAGATTGACAAGAGATCGATCCCTGTAAAGGGTTCCTCTTCAAATATGGCAAGAGTGTTAAGAGGGTCTTTCCCTAGCTTATTGATTTGATGAAATATCTCAAAAATTATGAGGATTTGGGACACCCTTTTTTGTGGATTATTCATTAATTGTCTGTAAGTTTCAATTAAATCAATGGAAGTTGTGCATGATAAATTGTGTACCATGTGTTAAACCGTTCCGGGCTTCCTTAAGAGCTCAACCATTATCTTTTTCTTTTGAATTATCCGCTTCAATAGCATGTCATGTGTCCACGAGAAAGAACATGCAGTATTGTCCTATTGAGAGGTTGCTGATGAACAATTTGTTATTGAAATAGAAGTTCATACTGCTGGAAATCTGTTAGATGGATGTTTTAATTAACATGTTTTAATTAATTTATGAGGCAAGGAATGAGGCAGGCCTAGCCACTCCATAACGGAGTTGGAAGGTGGAATGTTAAGCAAGCCCAATTTTCCCCTAAGGACTAATGCAGAAAGGGAGGCTTGGACGATTATCAAGCCAACCTCTCAATTTACCTGTCCGGGTCAAAAGTAAGTTGAGTCTAAGATAAATGTTTATAGTTTAAATCAATTTAAATTATTATTTAAATAATAATTTTTTTAAAAAAAATTAATTATAAAAATATATAAATATTAATAAAAAAATATTTTATTATATTTTAAATAATAAAATAATTTTTTAAATTAAGTTAACTGAGTAAAAAAATTTTATTTAAATTTCGATAAAAAAAAAATTTTAATCTAAATCAAATCTAATCCGTCGGCAAACATCTTTCCTTATATAATAGGGGAGTGCAGTGGTTAACAATAAATATAATTTGGCTTCTCTTTTTTTTGGTTCCCGACAAAACGTTTAATGGCTATTAAGCTGTAATGATGCTCAACAATAAATTTAAAATATATTAATAATTTTGTCTTAAAAAAATGAAATTGAAATGAGAGACTGTTGTCTATATTTTTAAACAGCTACTACATGATTTATTTCCCTCTCAAAATTAATTAAAAATCTAATTAATAGTAATGAAAAAAACTAAAAGGTTTCGAGTTGGAAGAAATTAGCGGAGAAAACACTTCCTTTTTTATATATAAAGAAAAACAACGATAGAGATCGTTTAAGTGAGAAAAAAAAAACTTGAAAAATCATTTAACTCACTCTAAAATCTAAAACGAGTAAAATTGAATCAAAATATCCGAGAAAATAATAACAGAAGTCCAAAAAAATGAACGAAATAAATCCGAACCTGAATAAACATTAGGGATGCAAGCCTCCTATCATATAACATTTATGATGCATGATTTACATTTAAAATTTACTATTCCATAATTATAATGTATATGCTCCCCAAAGGTACGTTAACGTGAAGCCCCAAATGTAGACTTTCCAACGAACCTGATTAAAAAAAAAATGGAAAAAAGGATTAAAACTATGGGAGAGGCTTATGAATTCGCATTTTGATGTTATGCATTACAGAATAAGATATTTTTAATAATGAAATAAGAAGATGATAAAAAAAAGTTTATTTTATTTTAAATTTAATAGTATTGAAATGGGTATCGATTTCAAAATTTTTTTGAAACATAATTTTAAAAGATAACTATTAAATATTTTTTATTCCTAAAATTTTTTTAAATAATTTTTTATTATTTGAAAAGTAAGAAACATAAATTTTTTTTTAGTAACTCTTTTTAAAAATTGGTAGTATATCTTTAAATCTTAAAAAATAAGAAATTTTTTTTTAAGAAACATAAAATTGTCAATACCAAGAAGTGCACAAAAGAGGGTTCTTAATCGTCCATTATATGAAAAAAAAAATTTCCCCAAAAATAAATGAAGATTAATTGATAATGACTATTAATGTATATGAACAATATAATTAATAAGAACCTGTAGTTTAGTTAACATAATTCATACAATCACTTTTAATAATTAGTAAATATCTCAAATTCTCAATATTTATATAACTATTTTCTTAAGATTACGAATTCTTCATAGCAAATATACATATATATAAATATATATATATATATATATATATATATACAAAAATATCAAAGAGAACCAAAATTTATCCTTAATTTCTACCTATGCCCATATTTCATCCTCTGCATCCTAAGTTGAGATCGTTTCTTTAGTCCATCGAGTTGTTTTTCCCAAACATCTCTCGGAAATTTTGATCTTCGTTCCTCCAAACAATTCCCAACTCCATACCCTATCGGATCGACCATACCCAACTCATAATCATGCATTTTACGAGAAACCGGATCCGAAAGCGTCTCGTAAGCCATTTGAAGCTCAAGAAATCGCCTCGTAGATTCTTCTTTGGCTGAAGAAGGGCAAACATCGGGGTGGTATTGAAGAACCAAGCTCCTATAAGCCTTCTTTATCTCAGCCAAACCTACATTCTCAGAATGATCAAGACTAAGAACTTTATAAAAGTTGGTGTTTCCTCTTTGCATGTATAAATTATCCCCCCTACATGATATGGCTTGAACCTTGTGGCAATAAGGCTTTTGCCCGAACCTCAACCCGAACCAGAATTTGGATGTTGTTGAGACCATTTTGCTCGCATCCAGATTCATAATTTGCATGGAAATCTCCCTGTGAATGTGCTTGTATCACGGCCTTGTAAGCTTTGGTTGCAAACTCTGTGCGGTCTGATTAAGGCAAATCCTTGTCGATCCCCACCAAATGTGCTGGGTTGGAATTTGGAACACGAACTTGCTTTGAGAAAAGAGAGAGAGAGAGGATTAAGGAAAGGATGAGGAAGCTTTGATTTCAATGGGACAGTTGAAGAGTCAATTAAACGAAGAGTTGAAGATATTTATTGGAGCTGAAGTGAAAGGTGGTTTAAAAAAGCTGGTTTATTTATATAGAACTGCACGCGGTTTTGGCCCCCTTGCCTTAGTTTAGGAATTTGGGTGCGGAAGGGGAAAAGCGTTGAATGCAGTTTTGGCATTGTTAGGTCGTCTCGTCTTTGCTTGTTAGTTGCTAGTGCTGTGCGTAGGCCGCAGCCATTCAGCTCAAGAGATCCTATCCGAATTATTTTATGTATTAAAAATAATTTTTTAATTATAAAAATAATATAAAAATTATTTTTAAAATTATTTTAAACAATAATATATACTTTCGATATGTGAAATGAAAATTTTTGTTTTAACAATTATAAGGTGCTTATGTTCTTCTAATTTTTTTTTGGTTGTATTTACTGATTAATTAAATGTTTTATGTGTTGCTAAATAAGTTAATTAAACATATAATTATAAATATATGTGTGTGGTTAACTATTCTAAAATTACAAATTAAAAATTAAATCTTTTTGAAAACTACTCATATTTTTTAAGTGGAATAGGATCTTCAGGAATTAAGGATGAAATTTTGGTTCTCTTTGATATTTAGGGATTAGGATCAAATTTCAAGATCTCAAAGAAATCCTAAAGTTCAAATTTATTCAATTCAAGAATAAGTGATCAAGAATCTTACTTTTTTCCTTTTTTTTTTATCAGAATCTTAAGTGTTTACTTTAATGAAAAATCAAAAGTTTTTTTTTTTGGGAGATTGTACTTTCAGTTCTTGATAAATTAAAATTATTATTTGACTCTAAGTTTTATTATCTTGATTTATAGATATAAAATTTGTGTGTACATTTTGGTTATGGATTATTATTTAATACATTATTATTGTAAAAATTTCACAAATAAAATTAAAAATACATATATTTTATTTATTATTTTTTTAATTTTTAAATAAGATTAGTGTCCTATAGACTGCCAATGAAGTATAAAAACTTTATAGATAAAATTAACGGGGTAGATGTCTTATTTTTATTTTTTTTAATTTTTCATAAAACCTTTAAGGATATGTGTCACTTCACTAATTTCATTTGTAAAGTTTTTATGTTTCGCTTTGAAATAATTATCCTTTTCCATATACCTAAAAAAATATGTACCACTCCATTAACCCAATTTATGAAATTTTTACACTCCACTAATATGAAATAATTATCCTTTGGTCATGGGCATAATCAATAAAGACCTCACTAGGGTCATACTTTCATTTTGTAAACACTACTTTTATAAATTATTTTCTTAAATAAAAATTTCTTATAAAATTAGAAAGTTTTTAAATCTATAAAAATGTAAAATATATCATTAGGCGCTTAGTTAGTTAAAAAATATAATACTCTATTATTTCATGTCTATGATACAATCTTCTATGAATTTTATGAGTTAATATGCATTAGTTATAAGAATAAACATTTTTTTTTATAGAATTACATGTATCACTAGAAATAACAATCATATTAAATAACTATAATTTACATAAAAAGCAGAAATCAATAAGCAAATCAAACTAATTGACAACCAACAAAGCAATGCACGAAAACTAAGTGGCTTTTGCTTGTCAGATTCTGTTAATATATAACACATATTTTTTTTTGCCTTTGCCGGCCAACTTGCATTTGCATGTTCCTCATTTTTCTCTTATCTAATCTTAAATGATTTAAATACTTGCCCCTTTAATCTCTTTAGACCCCTTCAACCCATTTATATTTTATTCCCGAAAAGGTTCGCCCCACCCCAACCAATATAAATTAAATTATTATATTAATTAGTATTAAAGTTTAACTATTGCCATATATAAAATTGATTAAAAGTGCAATTGGTTAAAACTATAATCATAAAACATTAAAGAAAAACACCGTGAAAATCCTTTTTACTGGCTATCCAAATGCATCGTACATATTCCCATGAAACACACTGCAATTTCAGAAAAGCATAACGTTAACACTAGGGGAGCCATTGGTTTCATGGAAATGATTATTTTAACCATAGCAGACATATAAAATGACAAAAATCTAGCAGTCCAATTGATATCTTAATTAACTAAGTTAATTATAGGTATTGGCTAGCTGTATTGGTTGACTAACATTTCTCTCCTTTTTTTTTTTTTTCCCTAAATAATCCAAACAATAGGACACAACCTGAAACATAAAGGGATTCCTAGAAAATCTGGTAAGGGTTTTTGTCTGTATACCGACTACTTATAATTGTATTTTATTTTCATTAGATTTCCGTTTAAATTTCCACAGATATATAAAAACAGAAAGAAACAAAATAACAGAAAATAGATCGTACAATTCGTTTATATTATCATATTATAATCGATTTAAGTTGTTTATATTTATATAAATTTTAATAGATTAATAATTCGTATTATATAAATTTTAAAAAATTCATGTATCTATATCATATTATATTTTAATTATTTTTTTATATCGTATAAGTGTATTATGTATAATATTATCAGATCTATTAGCGTAGGGGTATTGACAAAAAGAAAAAAATCTCCACGGTCTTTGTTTGTTAGTGATCAAATTTAGTACTACAAAACTTAGCTAAAACTTTAATTTCCGAGTCTATGAAATTGATCCATGAGAAAGTCCAAAAATCATGCGGAAAATATTAGAAATTTGTGTTAAAGTACACATTTTTTTACCCCATTCAGCCGGCCTAGTATAATTTTATGCAAAATGTCAGCTTTTTTTATTTCAATATGATTTTCTTTTATTTAATCAAGTTAGCAATGCTTATTATGTACCAAAATATGCTTGTATTAGGCTAGGTGGGAAATCGGGGGAGGGTGGCTTCCTACTTGCATTCCTTTATGAGGGTAGCTTTCATACATAATTTTTTTCTAATATAGAAACTGTTCTTATGGTGGACGGCTTTGAAACATGTTAAAAAAGAAAAATAGAAAAAAATTTAAAGACAAGAAACCACCATTATGCGAGGTGGTTTTAAGAAGGATAAAATAAAAGGGAGAAGACACACCTACATAAGTGACACTTAAGATGCAAATTTAGATGAAACGAAATGGTAGAGAGTTTACTAATACCAGAAAACAAGAAGTAAAGATGAGAATGAGGAGATATTATCATTAACACCAAAAAACATTCTGTAAGAATGAGAATGAAGAGATATTATCATACTTACATTGGGTTCATCACTTTATCTTCTTTTTACATTTGGAGCATGAGGGAATAAAAAAAAACTTATCCTTCAAAATCTCTTAAGTTAGTCCCATTCTTGCAATATGAGATTTATAGTCAACAAAATTTTTTGCTTCGAATGAATCCGATCGTCATTGTTTTGCTATACCGCATTGGTCAATCATCAGAAAGAATCTCATACCTAACTCTACGACGGCTATGTGTGTCTACCACTACAAGCAAGAATCCATGCACTAAACTCGTGGAGAATTAGTTACTTCTTTCTTTTAGTTTATCTTCGGTACAGTCATGGTTGATGGCAGTTTCTTCGAGTTTTTTTCTTTTTTGGTTAAAAGCAGGTTAGTATGTCGACTTCATGGAGAGCAATTCTATTCATACAATATAATCCTTTCTAAAATATTGTGTAAAAACCATCCTCCATTAGGATAGTTCTTAAACTACTAATGAAAAAAATATATATACAAATATAGGTAAGAAGCCGCCCTTACCCATAGCGATTTCCACCTTATCTCAAAAACAAACATGTTCTGATACATAAGACAAAAAGTGAAATAAATAAATAATTAACAATATAGAAATAAAAAGGCTGACAATGTCAGCTATAGTTGATAGTATTACTTTTTGACTTTGAAGTATTTTTGCTAAATTGTTAGGAGATTATTCAGGTATTCAAAATGGTACGGTGAAATACAACATATGAAGAGCACTGGTGGATGTTGAACTAAAATTTTAAAATGATGAAAGTATATTTTATTTATTACGTTATATATACTTTTAAAAGAAATTATATAATTTTAATATATTTATATTCAAACAATAATAAATAAATAGGTAATATTGAGCCGACATAAACATAATATTTTATTTATAATTTTTTGGTAAGAATAATATATAACATTTAAAAAATTTTTACTCTATTGTATAATCCATCACTATTTTACGATAGATATATATATATATATATATATATATATATATATATATACACAAAATTAAAAAATTTTTGAGGTCCCGGAGAAGGTATGCCATGGAGTACTGGGTTATTTCCTAGTCCAAAAAATACTCTAACTATTAAGATATGAATATACCTAATAATTTTAAGCAAGGTATACAACTGACATAATATATTTAATAAACACAAAAATAATATAATAAACATGATATATTTTAATCATAATTAATATAATATTTTATTTATGTTTAAAATTTTTAACATATATAATAATTTGTATTATATTTATATTTATACGATTGATAAAGCACATAAAACATAACATGTATACTTAATATAACGTTATAGAAGTTAATGAAAATTTGAATATAACTAACGACTTTAAGTCTGTCTTTAAGATTTGTTAAATTACTATTTATATTAACATTTTTATACATATTAAATGTATATTAAAAAGAATTAATATTTAAAAAAAATATTTTCTATTTAATCCACTCTAAATTCTCACCAAATTAGAAATAAGACAATATATTATTATAATTACAAAATTTTGACAAATTTAACTTTAAAAAAGTGATAATGATAATAAGCAACTTTAATATTTCCCTCGAGCAAAACTTATATTATAAAGTAAAGGAAAAGAAAAGTCTAGGAAGGGCAATGGATAGTAAAAACTAATGCATGATATCATTGATTTGTTTTTTATTGATTCGGATATTAAATATACTATCCGTGGTAGATTTTCGTATTAACTTTTGAATCTTTATTATTCGAATTCATTTACTTTTAGTTTGGATAGTGTTGAGCTTCTGAATTCGTTATCAAAATCAACTTTATTTTTTATGTATTCGAGTATTTGAATTTGGCATCTATTTAAATATTTAATTTTTCAATTTAATATTTTTAATTTTTAAAAATAATTTTATAAATTCAAATATTTAACGAATTCAAATATCTGGCCGATATTGTTCTTTAAATCGTTTGAATTACAATGAACCTATAACAAACATATTTGAGTTTCAAATATATTAAAAAATTTGAATACAATTGTTTAAAAAATTATAAAAATATTAGATCTACTACTATTATTAAATAATACCAAAAGATAATAAAATCGGCGTTGAAATTTCGATACTTGGGCTTTGGATGGGGCAAATAACGAGTTACAAGCCCAATTAGAGATTTGTTTTGCCAGTCCACGAGTTCCTCCCTCCCACTAATGAGTTCTGATTGGGCCAGAGTAGCTGCTTATCAATTGCCTTAAGCTGAAGGATCCAATTTTTTTTGGTGCAAATTTGAGAAGTCATATGGGCCTGAAAGCACCACTTTCCATTGAAAAGTGAACAAAACATAGTCCACTATAATGTGTAAATAAAATACATGTATCCAGATACTATTTGTGTTTGATTTAAAAATAAAATTCGGTTTGCTAATTGTTGAGCTTGGGTAATTCGAGTTATTTAAAGAGTCAAATTTGAGTATTAACTAATGATCATAATTAAGTTTTTTTTAATATTTATTTATTTTAATTAATATTAAAAAATTTTAATTTAAACTTAAACTCGAATATAAAAATTAAGTTTATGTTAAGCATGCGGATCTGCATCACTTTTTACTAGGTAAAGAGCTTAATTAAGCTTAATCGAGTGAGCACAAGTAGTTCAATTTTTATGTTGAATCTAACTTGAACTTTAAAAGTGAAATCGATCAAACTCGAATAGAGCTTTGAACATCAAATTTTGAATCGAGCTTGAGCTTCTTATAACTTGAGCTCGGCTTCCCTCAATTACACCATAATCCACTAGTACAAGGAGCGAAATGGCCAATAAAAATTGGATATCCTTAAACAAAATGCTAGGCAGCCAGAAAAAGATGGGCCAATAGAGATTGATGTTGGCAAAGAACTTTAGGCTTAGGCTAAGGCTAAAGAGTCGACAAGTTGAGAAAATATTACAAATAAAACACACCTGGAGTATCATTTTCCAGCTCAAATGATTTACTCTACTTAGAAATGCATTCTTGAAAATTTAAAATTTGTTCTTAACACTTTAATTCACCTTTCTTGATTTTATAAATATATATTTTTTTTCATATCAATTAAATGAGCATATGTAATTATATATTATATATATATATATATATATTCATATAATCATCAACAGTTTTCTTTTCTTAGAAGCCCCACCAAAAGTCCAAAATCATGTAAAAGAATATTTTATATATAATATTTAATATATTAAATTTTACACAGGGTAATCTTTTTATGTGTATTGTATTCCTTTTTACGTAAACACAAAAAAAAAATCAAATATTTTAAAATTTAAAATACGAATACAATATATTTATTAAACTTATAGTTTAATTATATTTAAATATATCATGCTATATATATTATTTATTACTTTTATATTTATTTAAACGTATTATATTTATATCATATTTTCTTATTATATTTAAAATTATTAAATTTAATAAATTTTAATTTGAAAGAAAAAGTGAGTGATGTTGGTTGACGTAGTAGAATAAGATTACTTTCGATGTATATATCTATATGTCTATATTTCCATCAAAGTTACAGCAAAAGTAAGCAATTGTTAGTAACCTTGACCAGTGTTTTGGAACCGCCCCGCCTGGACTCTTCTTTCTTGTTCGATAGTAACGTTTAAAGAGAATTGAGTACACAAACCCACAGCATCTTCCCACGTGAAAACGTAAACAAATTGTAATCCTTTTATTTTGTGCGACAAAAAAACCTGTCTAATTCTCTTTTGATTTTAGGGGGAAAAAAATGGGGTCCATTAAACTTTGTTAATAATGGAGGTCTTACCAACCACTTTTCTTACAAATCACGTGCTTCAATTTTTACTTACTCTAGGAAAAGACTCCTTTAATTGTTGGCTTAGGCAACTTCACTTCAATGTTTAATAAAAACAAAAAAATTCCAGAGCTTTCTTTATCAGTGCGTTCTGATTTTACTGGATTCTCAATTGTCCTTGTAATGCCACCAGTTTAGGATGGTCTAATTTTTCAAATGGGAAATTGATTGATTAGCACATAAATTAGACTCTTTGAGTTAGAATTTTGCCTTCTAATTATTCGATATTAAAAATCAGTAAATCATATTTTTAAGTTGATCTCGTTCAATTTGACTCTAAATAAGTAATAATATTTTTATGGGGTCTAGATTCAATTTGATCCGTAAATGCTTTTCTTTTTTTGAGTATTTGATATAAAATCAATTGATAATAGATAAAAAATTTAATTGGAATATGAAATTTTAAAAAATTCAAAATATAAGAAGGTGATTAAACTTATCCATAGTTAGGTCGCAATTTGAAAATTTCAAAATTTTTTTGTTTAAGCTCGAGTTGAGCATAGGTCAGCACGAAAACAGACTTTGTTATTCATTATATTATTAAAATATTATTTTAATATTAATATATTTTTATTAATAAATTTAAATAAAAATATGATATTAATTATTAAATAATAATTCAAACTAAATTTATTTAAATTTTTAAAAATTTTTTGTAAAATCCGATTTGTACGAGTTCAACCTGTCAAAACGAGTAAAACGTGATCCCATTAACAATTCTCGCAATAAAGTAAAATAAAGGTCTTGTAATTGCGATCTAAATTAAAACTAGAAACAAAACCAGGAATTGACATGTTGTGAAACAAATCTTATCATGATAAAATAACAAGGGAAAATGCTTAAAAGAAAAGGACAAAGAGGAATTCACATGATTCATTTCAACCCAAAGTTTGTGGAAAAGTAGCCAAGAAAACAAAGAAAAAAAAAATAAAAAAAGGCACAATCATTCAAGCACTTCCATCAACCATATTGCATAAATTTCCAATGAACTTTTTCAAAAAGTTTAACCGAAAGGGAATCAATTCTTCTGAAGTTTTGTTTGACAATATATAGTAATTCATTCACATCATAACTTTCGTACAAGGGTGTTGAATATGACAATTTATGGTTAACTTGTTTTACCTGATTTCGTTATTTTCTTTTCCCCTTTGTTAAGCTTCGTTTTAGCATTTGTAAACAAGACTAGTAATGGAACTAAATAAGGGTATAGGCTTTGTTGAACCCAATTTAATTTAGTTAATTTATATAATTATTTTTAAAATTTAAATTTCGATATTTATATTTTCTTCCCTTATTTCATGTTGTTTCAAGTCGAAGCCTTTTTTATTTTAAAAAAAGATTTTTTTCTTTTGGCTAGAAAATATTAATATTGGGAAGAATGTAAATGAGAATTTAGTTCCCCTCTATGTATTATTTTTTAATTCACATATCCTACTTTTGAGCATAAGAAGGGTTAGGCTGCTCAGACAGTCGATTCAATTAAGAATCAAATCAAAATATCATGAATTAAAATATTCGATTTATTCATGTTAATTGTTAACCAAATTGAATTTTAGAAAATATAAATTGATCAAAGCAAAATTATTTAAGTTAATTCGGTTGGTTAATCGGATTAAGTGAATTTTAATTGTTCTACAACAATAAGCTAAATTAATTTTGTAATTTTAAAATTTTAATTTTTTATAATTTAAATAATTATAATCATCCAACAAATATTTAAATGTCAAAAATAAATAAAAAGTACATCTATAAGAAATTAACTTCAACAATGTAAACTTAAAATATCTAATAAAGATTAAAAAATATAATTTTTTATATATATTCCAATAATTTGATTAATTTGGTTATTTTCAAATTTCGAATCGAATTTACCAGTAAATCAAAATTTTTAGAAATTTTCTACCAATAACCAAACTATTTTTTTTCTAATTCATTGATTAACTAAATTAAATTTAATTTCTATCGATTAATTTGATTAAAATCGAATAATTAAACCTATAGGAACGGCGTCAAAGAGAAAAAAGTGTTTCTGATTATCGAACTTAATTAAAGATGCCATTGGATTGGAAACCATATTCAAAGTATCTTACATTGTTATTCAACATTAAGAAAAAACAAAAAACCAAACCAGCTATGATCAAACCGTTAATCTGCTACGTTAATTTATATCCCAAGAAAATTCATTCAAACATAAATCAATGTAGAAGAAATCAAAAACTTTCTAGATTGAGAGAGCATAATGTAATTCATACTCATGTAAAACTTTTGATATTAACGCATCTACAACCATTCTTCATATTTTCATTTATTTTATAAAAAAAACTTGCGACATAAAAAAAATTTATGTTGTAAATAATCATTTATAACAAAACATAAAGTGTCGTGAAGTGCTGCAAATGATAATTGTTGATATAAAAGTTATTGGACTATGGTTGCTATAATATATTATCCTTTTGGGATAGTGTGTAGTCTTCACAGTTTCGTTTTTTGAAAAAAAAAATTAGCTAATCAATGTAAGATCATTGTCCCCTTGAACATTAGCCCCCTTAGCATAGATGTGGATTGTGCTTTAGCTGAAGGTTGGAATGCAACCCACTATAAGGTATTGTTTGCTTTAAACAATGCGCATACTGTTTTTGTAATTTTATCTTTTGAAAAAGCGTGCTTCAATAAAGGAAGGATAATCCTTATTTTATAAACCACAGTTCAAATCTTTAGCTAATCAATATGGAATCTTTGTACCCCTCAGTACTAGCCTCTCTTGAATTGTTGTATCCTCTCAACACTAGCCCCTAAGTAAGGGTATAGATTGTGTTTTCTTATAAGGCTGATGTGGATCTAAAATGAATTCCCATAGATGACATCATTTGTTGATGATGCACAAAGGAAGGTTACCCGATCCGATACATATGCAAGGCAAAAAAAATTAAAAAAAGTGCTAAAATTATCATTTAGAGACATACTCCGATACTAAAATTAGAATAAGTAATAAAACAAAAAGTACATAGTGACTAATGAACTTTGACTTTTTTATAGATTTTTTACCTTAGATATTTACTTAGATGACTCTGTCCTTTTTATCCATCATGAATGAATTCAGATCTATAATTGACTTAAGCCCGCATAGCTGTGAAAATATAGTAATGCGCAGCAAAATTATCCACAAAATAATGTTGAATATGTTCTTGATGTAAAATATAGTTTATAATTAATAACTTATTGCAATTAGATACAAATTTTTTTTATGGTACGAAAAGGAATTTTGCAGTATTATTAAACGTTCTAATATATTTTTGTTTCCTAATAATAAAATTTATTGTAATGACTCTATTGAATTCTTGATAATTAACCTAGTGTTATATATATATATATATATATATATATATATATATATATACACATATATCCTTTTTGGGCTGTACATCTAAAACAAGTTCGGATGTAAATTTTCAATACAATGATTTTGGACCAAAAAAACCATTGGAATGGGCGCGCATAAATTATTACTGTTTTGATCATTCTCGAATGTAGTATACAGTGATGGATCAGTCAACCAAGTCATATAATATTCTTAATCATTATTTTAAAATTATATTCAATATATGATTTTTTTTTTAATTCTGAAAGATAATTCATTTTTTTTTCAGACAGATGCTATAAATAAACTTGTCCAAATGAGCCAAACTATACTTGATCATGGTCGGGTAATCCACCCGGCCCTACAAGCTTACTGTAGTAGGTATGATTTTAATTAATTTAGACTTAAATTATTGTTTAAATAATAAATTTTTTAAATTTAATAAAGTATTTTTAATTTTTAAATATTATTTTGAATAGTAAAATTATTTTTTGAATGGTTCAGATTTGAGTAAGGAAATAAAAAAAAAAAATTTCAGATCGCAGTATGATCAATAAACATTTTTAAGCCAAACTGGGAATCAGATTTTTCAATCCAAGCCGATCAAAGCTGCATTATTATTGAATCAATAAAGATATTTTATTTAAATTTAATTATAAAATATATAAATAATTTTTATATTTTAACAATAAAATAGCTTTTCAAATCAAGAAATCTAGCTCAAATCTTTGACATGTTAAACTTTTTATCATCTGAATTTTATCCTTCAATTCGACTCATATTTATTAACATTTTTTTGTAAAATATAAATATGGATATATTCCACCTTGCTTTCAATTCAATTAAATATATTCAAGAGTCAAATTGCTATTTGAAAATGTTTTTTTCTCTGCTCATGTTCGACTTGGGGCATGCTTGGATCAACCCTAAAATCATTTCATTATTAAAAATAATATTAAAAAATTATATCTAAATTAATATTTATAATTAAATTTAAATTAAAAATATTATTATTATTTAAATAATAATTTAAATTAAATTAAACCTATCAAAATCGTAAAAATTTTTATTAAATTCGACTCAATATAGATCTGCCGAACAATGAACATCCCAATCCACTATCTTCAATGTAAATCTGATCACATGACGACATTAATAGGATTTTAATAATGAATAAATACTTATTGTTTTTAGGGGTTTTCAATACTTTCGTTTTTCATTCTGTTATTTTAATTGAGATCTGTAACAGGGACAAATTGACAGCCTCCATTACTATAATTACTAAAATAAAAGCTTTGCCAGTTTGGTTCTTGGTGATATCTCACGATATCCAATATCGATTAATTATTAAAAGCTTACTGAGTTAAGATTATTTTTCCAAGTTAATACCTTGGTTTTCGATAAACTTGTATTTGTTAACTAATTACTATGTATATGTATTAATCAAGATTTTAAGATAATTGGCCTTTAATTAGCATTGATCTTAACGATGGATATGGTATCCACAGTTGAATCTATTAATGGAGCTGATAATGTTTAATTAATCAGAATCAGCATAGCGAGCGTTCTTTTTTTATTTTTTTTCTCTGAACAAATTATTATTAATAAAACCAAAATGTTGAAATAGAGTCAAACACTTGTAGTACATCATAAAATAGAAACCCAAAACCCAAGAAAAGCATCCAAACACGGAAAAATCCAAAGTCCAGATAATAAAAATCCTGCCCCAGGTAGTGTTATTATTATACTATAAAGTTTTTATCAGAAGTTTCAAGGTTTTTGATGAAGTTAACTTAGAAGATTCAGGGATTTGAATCTATATTATTTAAATTTAAATAAATGTTAGACATACGGAATACTGTAATATAATTATGCTTTTTTCAAAAAAATAAAAAATTGATATATTAAGAAATTTAACTTTACGTATCTATATTAAATATAAATATTAAATATAAATACTTAAAAAATAAAAATTTTAAATTAATAATTTTTAATCATGCATTGATCATATTTGCAATTCTAGGGGGAACAACTGCATGATTAGCGGCGAGCTTCAAAACAGGATGCTTTAGTCGGATTTTTACATGATGATCCAGTAAGATTGACGAGGGTTTAAAGCTTTGTACTGGTAAAGCTGTTTTCACCGTTTCCTTTAAGTTAGTAATCCATCCTTAACCCTCCGTTCTTATTTGATTAATTCATTTTGAAAAAAAAAATATTTTTAATTTAAAGCTTTTTAAGCCTGTAATTTTCGAAATTTGTTCCGGATGTTATTTAAATTAATAATTTTAAGCGATTTTCACCGCTTTCTAAACCAAAAAAGAAAGTTCTAGATGGAATACCGCCTGATTGGTAGTGATCAACAAACACAGGGAACAAACAATAATAGATGTATACATACATACATATGTAGTGAAACTAATAAAACCATTCATGTGATTATCATGAAGTTTCTTTAAAACAAAGTGGGGTCTTTATATTATCAAATGAAAGCAAAAAACCTTTTAACATAAGGACCACAATTAAATCAATTTCTACCCTCACAACGATTTCAAAAGACGAATAAAATTTTAAAGTGGAAGGAAAAGTTGAGAGGGAGAAAGGAAAAGTCGAATGGAATACCTCCCAGCCCTGGAGTCTTAAGAGTCTCTAGCTAAGTCTTCGCTACAAGAAATGGGGAAAAAAATTGGTATATGAGATTACGATAGATTAGTTTTTGTTATATAAATTTTATTTGTTTATATATTTATATATTTATGTTATATTTATATTTTTTAATATTTTATTATTTTTTATTATTTTTTTATCATATTTATATTATATTTTTAATTATTAAATTATTTATATATTCATATATTTTTTAAATATTTTATCATATTTTATATTATATTTTAATTATTTTTATATTATATTTATAGAATTATCAAGTTTAATCTAACGTTATAATTATATGTATGGGTAGGAAATGGTGTTAATCCAAAGACACAAGAGTAAATGGGTCGGCCTCGACTCTCTCCCTCCGGAGAGAAGGAGCTAGTAAGCGTAATGCGATTACAAGGGTCTTGGACTATATAAACGTTAAGGTTAAACATTTCAATAAATCAATAAGCTAACGACCGCTCATGAGTCGTGATACATGCTGCTAGCATAGTGTTGTATTTATTTATTTATTTTAAATGTACTTTTGGGGAGGGGGGTGAAGGATGGCCACTCATATGCATGGTGTTCACGGTACCACACAAGCAATCTAGTGGTGGATGGCTATTCTTCACTGAGGGATCCCCACTCTTGTCCTCTGGATAAAACAACTACAAGCACGATTGAGTGATTTTGACCTTTTAACAGTGCCACGTGATGCATGACTTTTATGATTTCTATCTGTGAAAATCTTTTTTTTTTTTTTTTTTCCTTTCCCCCTCGGATAAAGCTAAAGGTTACTATATTTCGTTAACTTCGGTCGTCAATCCGTCGTATCCCAATAATTTTTGCACGGAAGTTATGGCAAAATTATAATTATAGGGTCTACCTTGATTGATTGCTATGGAGTAGATAAAAGCAGTGAAAGTAGATTTCGCTAGCTAATTCTAGGTTCTAAAGCTACATCTATACGTTGTTGTTTTATCTTAATCATAGATAGTGGTCAAGAGGAAATTTTGAAAATTTTAAGTTTGAATAAAAGAAAATTATCTTATATGGGTTGTATTTAATATTACGTTTAGTTTATTACTTGCCATTTACAAATACGTATTCAAATTTACTTGTAAAGAAATAGGTTTAAGTGTTGTTGTCAACAATTATCATTGGTGTCGAGATTGAATCGAGAGACAAGCACATGAAAGTGCAAAGAAACACGTTAAGAGAGCTTGGATGTTACTCCAATTTTAGCTCATTGATACTTAAGGCTGTTCACTTCATTTATTGATTTGAGTGTCGGAGAGCTAAAACTGGAGTAACCTCCGACCTTACTTGACGTGCTTTTTTGCTCTTTTAGGTGCTTGCCTCTCGATTCAGTCTTGAAACGAATAATTCTCTTGATAAATGATTTGTAAATTCATTATAAATTTATAAATTATCTTGTATTTTTTTTTGCATAAAATAGGTCATAGTTTAAAAATAAAAAAGAATTATAAATATTAAAATTTAAATTATAGATCTATTAAATATTAATTTGTTACATAAGGCAATTCTAACTCATCTTGAATTTGAAATGGGCCAGCCTCAACTCCCTGAAGCTTTTAATAAGAAAAAAAAAACTGAAGTAATCATAATCTAATAATAAAAGAAATGATTACAAAAATTAAAATTTAAACTTTAAATTTATTAAATATTATATTTTAAAATAATTATACGAAATAATTAAATTAAATATCGACTTTACTAATTAATAAATATTTTGTATCTCAATGATTTTAAAGTTTTTGGGTTATCACGCCTTCAAACTTCATAGTTCTTAACCAAAACCGTAATTGGTAGTATTTTTCATTAACCATAATTATTAAAAATTATTTTAATCGAATCAAGTTTTAAATTTTTATACAGGATAATCTAGAAAAAAATTTTGAATGAATTAAATTAATAAAAAAATATATTTTTAAAACTCTACAAAAAATATTAAATTAAATCGAAGAACAATGATACACTTGGCGGCATTAAAAATTATTTATTAATATTTAATTATAAAAAATATAATTAATATAAAATAAACATAAATTAATTAATATTTATAAATACTCGAATTAAAATATTTAAAAAACTCAAACTAGGACCTCATTGGGTCACTAAGTGCTTGAGCTTTCGTATTAATTACAAGCGTAAATCTCAGTATTGTCAGTCAAATCGAAATACATGGGTAAAATATTTAAACTGTCTTTTACGCCCCCGATTGCAGTAGACAATTGTGGTTTCTTCTTATTATTATTTTTTTACCATGTTGGATTAATTAAGCCTGCTTGCTGGATGGTTCATGTACTGTACTTAAAACTGTAATTTTCTTTTAACTTTTCACACTGGTCCCACATGAAAAACAAGAACGGACCCACTTGACCCGTCGAGAAGAACATCACGTCTTAAGAAGGCGCGCTAAAAAACACTACTTCTTTAGCGACTGCCAAGTCTTCTGGCATCGACCGCTAGAAGCCCCCAAAGAAAGAAAAACTTCCCGTGTTTTTTCCACGTCATACATAGCGCGTGGATATGGGTACTGCTTGATGATCCGCTTATTCAATCAAACATTCAATTAATATTCCTTCGAGTATCTTCTCAACCCCGTTTAATATAAAAAATAAAAATAAAATTAAAAATTTTCCCTTTACTAGATTACGACAAGTGTAAAGCGCAGTTACTCGTGTCACAAAGAAACCTCCTCCTCACACCTGCCTCCCCGTACAGGGAAAAATGAAAAGAAAACAACAGATGCATGGCCTACCTTCTCCTGATTTAAATTTGAAACCAAGCATATAAAATGTAACGTGAGCCATCAACCATTGATATAACGCCACGTGTATCTTCCCAGTAGACATTTCCCCTATAAATGAACTTCCTCATGCCACGCAATGGAGCACCAAATTTTGGGGTGAAAAGAAAAGGCAGCTTCTTTGGTTTGGTTTGGGATTCATTGCTGTTCTCAGTCGTGTCTTGTTTTTGGAGATTTTAAGGAAAAAAAAATCGTCAAAAATGTTTATTGAGAGCTTTAAGGTTGAGAGTCCAAATGTGAAGTACACAGACAATGAAATTCAATCTGTGTACAACTATGAAACAACTGAGCTTGTTCATGAGAACAGGAATGGAACCTATCAATGGGTTGTCAAACCTAAGACTGTCAAATATGAATTCAAGACTGATATCCGTGTTCCTAAACTAGGGTTAGAAATTTGCACTTCCCATCATTTCTTTTCCATATACATTTTCACTTTGAATTTTGGTTTTTTTTTTTTCTGGGTTTGTTTTAAAATTTTTAATTGTTAACCTTTCTTTTATGTTGTAGTGTGATGCTTGTCGGATGGGGAGGAAACAATGGTTCAACCCTGACTGGTGGTGTTATAGCTAACAGAGAGTGAGTTCTATTTTTTTTTATTCTGATTAATTTTGATTGTTGATTCTTTTTTTTTTATTGATTTTTGAGATATGGGTAATGGATATTCTCAGGGGTATCTCCTGGGCCACCAAGGACAAGGTGCAACAAGCTAATTACTTTGGTTCACTTAGTCAAGCATCAACAATCCGAGTTGGGTCTTATAATGGAGAGGAGATTTATGCTCCATTTAAGAGCCTTCTCCCTATGGTATATACAACACATGAAACTGAGATTTCGTTTTAATAAGGGAATTTTGGTTCCCTAGCTTGCTACTTGTTCGAGATACTAAAGACAAATAATGTTTAATACTGGATAAATAAATAAATACAGGTGAAACCGGAGGATATTGTGTTTGGAGGATGGGACATAAGTGACATGAACCTAGCTGATGCAATGGCTAGGGCCAAGGTCTTCGACATTGATCTGCAAAAGCAGCTGAGGCCCTACATGGAATCCATGGTCCCACTCCCTGGAATCTACGACCCTGATTTCATTGCTGCCAACCAAGGTGAACGTGCCAATAATGTCATCAAAGGGACCAAGAAAGAACAAGTTCAGCAGATCATCAAAGACATAAGGTTTAATCGAAGTCTAAACCTCCAAAATATTTTGCTAAGCTGAGAAAAGGGTATATTCTTGTAGTATAATAAAAGTAGCTGACGTTTTAACATTTGCTTGTGTTTAAATCAGGGAGTTCAAGGAGAAAAACAAGGTGGACAAGGTTGTTGTACTCTGGACTGCAAACACTGAGAGGTACAGCAATGTCATTGTGGGGCTCAACGACACCATGGAGAGCCTTTTGAGTTCTTTGGAGAAGAATGAGTCAGAGATTTCCCCTTCCACTCTGTACGCTATTGCTTGTGTTCTTGAAAATGTTCCTTTCATCAATGGAAGCCCACAAAACACCTTCGTTCCAGGTTCTTCAACGAACTGAGCTATCTTCCTAATTTTTTGAAGTGTAATTAGTAAATGTAATAATCCTCTAGAAGTGACTTTTGTTGAATTTAGGGTTGATTGATTTGGCTATTCAGAGGAACTGTCCGATTGGAGGAGATGATTTTAAGAGTGGCCAGACCAAGATGAAATCTGTCCTGGTGGATTTCCTTGTTGGGGCTGGTATCAAGGTAAAAATCTTGGAACTTTGTGGCACTATCGCCGTAATTTTTGTACTAAGCAAACTGTACCAACATAATTGAAATAAAAAAAATAAATAAATAATTGTTTTGGTAGCTTATGTTACAATAGAAGATAAATAATATGACACTGATGGGTAGTTTGTACCAATGGTGATGTTAACAGCCAACATCAATAGTGAGCTACAACCATCTGGGAAATAACGATGGCATGAATCTCTCAGCTCCCCAAACCTTCCGCTCTAAGGAGATCTCCAAGAGTAATGTTGTTGATGACATGGTCTCAAGCAATGGAATCCTGTACGAGCCTGGTGAACATCCTGATCATGTTGTGGTCATCAAGGTAATAATTTTACCCTTCTCTGCCTGTTTAGGTACTTGCAACCAAAGGCTTTTTGTCTGATTTTGGTCTTAAATGTGTAACTTTGCCTTTCTTGTGTTGTAGTATGTGCCATATGTGGGAGATAGCAAGAGAGCCATGGATGAATACACATCGGAGATATTCATGGGAGGCAAGAACACCATTGTGTTGCACAACACATGCGAGGACTCCCTGTTGGCTGCTCCCATCATCCTAGATTTGGTTCTCCTTGCTGAACTAAGCACCAGGATCCAGCTCAAAGCTGAAGGAGAGGTAATGTGATTTCACTTTGTGGACTCTTCTGGGTTGACTGTTAAATTTTTTATGCCAAGTATTGATATGAACTTCCATTTTGCAGGGCAAGTTCCACTCTTTCCACCCTGTGGCCACTATCCTCAGTTACCTCACCAAGGCCCCTCTTGTGAGTCCAAAAAGATCCCTTTGTCTTTTCCTATATAACTCTGGCCAACTAAACAATATACTTTCTCATATCTTTGAAGTTGATTGCAGCAGTAAGCCAAAAACAATAAAAAAAAAATGGGGGTGGGCAGGGGAAAGTGGGGGACAGCTTCACCATTAAAACAAATGAAATTATTGTCGTGGACTGAATGGTAACTTAACTGTTTAATAGTTTAAGTGGGAAACAAGAAATTGCAAATAATTTATGATACCTCTTTCTGATATATATCACGTGACCATCAATGATTTTTATCTAAAGCTGCTTCTGTCTTATTTCACATGAAGCGTCTGGTGAGAGGGGACAGAATTGAATTAAAGTTTGTAAATTTTATGTCAACTTTAATTCAAAGAATGTGAATAGAATCATGGAAATCACCATGATTCATAAGTTAGTGATTTTGAACTATTTACATATAGTTGCATTCTTTCTTTCTTTTTTCGGGGGGGCAAAAACAGGTTCCACCAGGCACACCAGTGGTGAATGCGCTGTCTAAGCAGCGTGCGATGCTGGAGAACATACTGAGGGCCTGCGTTGGCTTGGCACCAGAAAACAACATGATTTTGGAATACAAGTGAAAGAAGTTGAGGAGAGAAAAGTGGAAACAAGCTTTGGTTCTTAAAGAACTTTAGGACCATTTTTCCCTTTACCTTTCGTAAAGTCTATGGTTCATGTTGTCACATATATTCTAATGGTTGTATGATGGTTTATGGTTGGTATATTATGCCTTTTTTTTTTTTTTTCTTTTTCGGATGGCGCTTATGCTGTAGCTTGTTCTTGAGCCAAGCACCTGTTTTCTGGAAATAGATATATGATAACATGAAAGTTCATGAATGTGTTCAATGTACCCATCTCTTATAATTGACAGTTTTGCCTTGCTGCGGCTTGGCTATTTCTCGAGTTTTCTTGGGTAATAGACCACACCAAACTTCATTAAATCTCAATCATTAACTAGTTCTGATCACCATTTTACTCAACAGATAAAAAAAAATTGTTAAATCGATAGTTAACTTTTAATTTATCTATTTTAGCGTTCAAACAATCAAAACCTGGTAATTATTGCAATGACCTGTATTTAATCAGTTGTCATCTGTTCCTCTTGTCATAAATTATATGCTTTTCTGGATGCTAAAAGGAGACTTAAGTCTAAAGATAGTTATATGAATTAATTGATTTAAATTTAAAGTTTATATATTTATTTGAACTTTAAACTTACTAAATATCACCTCATAAAGATGACAGCATGAATCAATTAAAGCTCTCATAGTAAATATCACCTCATTCTAATAATAATACGAACGAACTAAAGCTTTGAGTTAGTAATAAAGTGTAGTTTGGTACGAGGCCTATAATTCATGTTCTTTTTTCCTTTTTGTTCCAGAATCGCTATGAATTTGAAACTTGCCATTTCTAATTAATTTGATTGAAAATGCATCATAAAAGGCCTAGTATTTTTAGCCAAAAATACAAAAGGGTAAGTCTTTGAATATGGTCCCCTAGCATTAACCTTCTCAGTGCCAGACATGTGGTAAGAGCTCTTAAGAGTATGGTACAGTGGGGTGAGGGGGGGGGGCACATGATTGTCACATTGAGAGGTCCACAAAATTGAGAATTGACCATATAATTAATTCTGCAATTAGCCACTTTTCAATGTAGGACAGTGGTCCCTTACACATTTCACCCGTTGATAAGGGATCTTTTGCTATATACTTGGTAAATTTGCCCTAAAACTCCCAGCCAATGGTTCGTGATTCAGTTAACAATGCAAGTTTTCTCATGTTTAAGAACACCAATTCTTCTTCAGTTCATATGGGGTCCTCTCCCATCAAAATTTATCTTCTATTTACCAAAGGAGGCTAAAAGGTAGTTGAATGATTGCTCATTTTACCATTGCTAGGACGTTTGGCAAGTGTGTTTTTCTGAGCAAGGCATGAGCTTATGTGTGCGACACTGCAGTGAGCTTTGTCTAGGCTATAGTTATCAATGTTGACGGTTAGCCAGCATGATAATGTTGATGTTCGTTGCACTGCACAAATAAGACTTAGGCTCTCTTTCCTTGCTGACCCCCTCGAATCTTTAAAGAGATTCAAGTGTTCGAAATTCCCAAGATTTGTATAGTGCTATCTATGTAAGTCAAGTTAGTCTAAGATACAAATATGCTAATTTTTTTAAAATTTTTTTTATATATTTAAAAAATTATATTTTATTTGAGTAATATTCATATCTAAATACATGTCGAACACAATATTAACTACAAACTACTTAATAAAAAAGTCGAATAACCAGACTCCTACTTTTCTTATGGAGAAATTATAGTATTGGAAATTGTCGGGGGAAAATCCAAGTTGAAAAATTGTTTGATATTTAACTTATATCAATGTGCTGGGAGACCAAGTGGGTGAGAAAAGTCCCTTTTCACATGTAGTAGTGCATGTTTTCTAAACTTATAAATAGATCGAATTGGGTCATGATTTAAAAATTTTATTTTATTTAAGTTCAAGGTAACTCGATAATTTATTTTACTATTTAATTAATATTAAAATATTTTAAAATTATTTTTTATTAATATTTTTATAAATAAATTTAAATAAAAATTATTTTATTATTAATAATTTGAGTAAAATCGAACCAATCTAAATCGCTAAAGTCATTTTTCTCGTCCATGAACAGGTCTGTTTCCCATCCATGTTACTCAGTAAGACAAATGCTAGTTCCATCGGCTCTCCTTGGATTTGATCTTCTGAATGAATGGGCTAACAAAGAACATGGATTAGAGCTTGGCCCATTATTTTTCCTTGGGTTGAAATTAGCCCATGAGTTTTTTTTTTTTGTATTTCTGCTTTTCGAAGAAGAAGAAGAATAACTCTCAAATTACATATGTGAAGCCTGTATTAGAAGAATTTGGCAAAGAGTATTAACTAAACTTATATTTTGTAGTACTAGTTACTAGTGTCTTACATATTCTTCAATTTTGTGAATGTCTTAAATGAAAAATAATTTTTATATTTTAATGTCAAAATTTATAATTATAAATAAGAAAAATATCAAAGCAATTTCTTTTCTTTTTTTTTTTATTTCACATGTCACTATTTTCTGTTTAACTTAATTCACCCACCAATTGTTTTTATTTTAACAAATACCATATCATCCTTCTTAACATTTAACTTTTATTTTTAACTCCATTTATGTACTTAGATGGCATGCATATTGTTGTCACTTGTCAAATTCTTCGAAGTTTCAAGTTCGTGAAAATCTAAAAAAAAAAATTCACCGTTTTAACAGTCAAAAGATAAAATTATATCAAAAATCAAAATAAGGCGATAATAATATACCAAAAAAAGGTAAAATAATAAATTTAAAACTCCAAATTTATTATTATCACCTTTGTTCCTTTAATCTTTGAATGAATTAAATACATCCACTTGTGCAAGTGGATGTAATTAAAGAATAAATTGGGTTTAAACTAGAGAACCTGATTATTAATCCCTGGCAGGAAGCATGGGGATGGCTTGACACCCAAAACCCCAACATCAATCCCTTGAGATCTTCAAAGCCCAAAAATAAAGGAGAAAACAAAAAGGATTGATTAACAATCGTTTGGGCAGAGGATTAAATTAAATTAGCATTAGTAAATTAATTTATTTATTTATTTTGTGAATAAAGAGACTTCAAATACTATAATTATATTGGCCAGCTATTTCCCACTTACAGGGGTCATTGACACCATTTATTAATCCAGATAATCTTTGCATCTTTGATGTTCAAGATCTAATTGCATTATTAGCAATATAAAGAAAATATTAATTAAAGTTTAGGGTATTAACTAAGGTAATATTTTAAAAAAATTATAATTAATAATGCTTAGGAGTGACTTTGGATGTTATTTATAAAGATTTCCTCAATTTAGTTTTTTTATTTATGTATAAATATTATTACACTTGATTTTAACATCAGAACGTGTCTTTTTCAATCAATCGCCTAAAGAATTTTTTAATAATTTTTTTTTTGTAGTTTGAAAAAGGGAAGATTCAAAAACAAATGTTTAATTAAGTTGATATTCCAAATTAATTATTTAAGCAATAAAATTATTTAAAATTTTAAACAAAATAATAATGTTATAAATAAATATTTTTGTATTAAAGAAATGACTTACACGTTACATCAGTATTGTCAAGGTGTGAGCCTACATACACCGACACCTTTCGCCTTAGCGTTTAACAACAAAAGCACCTCACACTCTTTCGAGCATGGCGCATTTGATCAAGCACACACTTAGGCATGCTTTTTTGTAAGGCAATATGCATAAAAATAGAACCCACCTGACTCAAGTTCTATTTAATTTGAACTTCATTAGATGTACTTCTACTAGTAAAAAGGGATAATATCAAACTTTCTACATTTTGGCATTTGAGTATTTACCCAACATTCATGAGACCTAAGGCAATCATACATATTGGCTAAAAAAATTGTAACTTTTGCAAAAAACTTAGACCACTCTTTAGAGTTTATTATCATAATTATGTAACTTAATCTTATTATATATATATATATATATATATTCATACATATAAAAATGCACATGCACACATATATTGCACCTTACTTCACTTAGGCAATTTTTTTGTGCCTTACTCCTGAAACAATATAAGTAATCTATAGCTTAAAGTACGTCTTATGCCCTTGACAACATTGCGTTACATCACTTAATTTCATTTTATTTTTCTTCTTTTTACTTTTTCAAAACTTTTTCAACTTTTACAAAACTATTTTTTAGACTTTAATTTTTATTCAATCCTTTTGCATGTATATATGGATTACAATATCTTAAATTTATATATCTGTTTATTAGTAATAGAGAATTAAATTTTATGCAATTAATTAGTATTTATTTGTGTTTTAACTACTTTTCACTATTTTTTTTTAGCATTTCATTATTTCTCTTCTTATTAAGTTTATAAAATTTTGATAGCATCTTTACATGGTCACCTATACTTGGATAGAAATTTTGACTCATATTTTAGATCAAATTAAACGTAAACAATTATATTTGTATTAGTATGAGGTTTGAACTCAATATGAACCTCGTCCGACCAGACATTGAGAAAAATTGGTTATAATCTCACCTTAAAGTCTTCGAAACCCTATGTTTGTATCAGAGGCCGTACTCATCAATCGAAGCCCAAGGATACAAGTTACATTGAGTAACTTAACTCACCAAAATAGACCCAATAGTTGAAAATTTCTAAAAGGTCCAATTTACTTGGAGTTTCTAAAAATTTGGAGATTCAGTCAAACAAAACCTTTTTAGCTTACCTACAACTCTATAAGGATAAAGTTGATAGAGTTTAAATTTATCTAGGTTAGCAATCCTCCGATTCAACTACTTCAACCCTTTTCGAGCACCTTAAGTTATGGGGCATTTAGAGATTTGATTTTTTATATATGATTTGACTTTTCGTGCTTTGCTTTTTATAATTAATTGGTTTCGAATATAAAAAAAAATTTCTTATATTGGTTTATAACTTGACTTAAATAAATCCATGAACTCAATTCGTTTATTCTTTCTTATTTTTACTAGTCATTTGAATTTGAACCATGAATTGTCTTGTGGCTCATTAATTAGATAGATTAATTTTTTGAACAAACTCTTTAATTTAAGGAAGAAGCGATCCCTTCTCTTGTTATTGGTTGATCCCCAGATCTACCCCTCCCCCTCCATTAACTAATCTTATTCTTGGATCTTATTATTGGATCTTGCTCATGAGATTGATAAAAATCAATATTTTTATGTATTCTTTTAATTTCTGTGTGTATTAAATTACTATAGTTTGATATATATATTTTTCTTGTTATTTCTTTTATTTATTTTTTTCTTTCTCATATTTCCATTAGATGAATATAAAACAAAAAAAGCTCCAGAGTATATTTATCAATAAGTGTAATCTTAGTCATTCATTAGATTTGATCCGAGCTATTGATGTATAGAGAATTCAACTATAAATAGAGGCATTTCTAGCTTTATTTGTATCATCTAAAAATTGAGTAATACAATAAGTACTCTTTTTTGTTTTCTTAATTTTCGATTTTATTTTGCTTAGCTTCATAGTTTGCTAGACTAAAGTTAAGGCCCTTAACATTTTCATTCACTTAATGTTTTAGTTTTTTTTTTTCCTTAGCTTCATGATTATTCACTTAGTGTTCTAGTTTTTTTTTTCTTAGCTTTGCGATTTACTAGTCTAAAGTCCAAGCCTATGACATCTAAGTGGCAATAGGTTTTTCAAAACAAACCTCAAACATGTTATATTGGAAGAAAAAAAACCTCCAATTGACGTAAGAATTAAAAAATAAATTATGAGTTGAGATCTACTTTATTTGTAGAAAAAGCAACCTAAATTTCATTTCAGTGATTTTTGCAAGAGATTTCACATTAATTAACCTCCAAATCATGTTTTATTTTATATTTTTATATTTAAATCCTTTCTCCCCATGTGATTATCCTAAGAATTTTGCAGTTCCAATTTGTTAAAATTGTACCAATAATCCTATAGTTTGTGGGTATGATATATATTATATAATGTGTATATAAAATATAATATAGTATCAAGCTAGGTTGTACTGAAAATTCTAAATAAAAGTGAGAAATTGAATATCCCTAAATGCTAATAAATAAAAAAAATTCATAAAAGTAAATAAATTATGTTTAGGTAATTAATTAATATTATACTATGTTTCTAAGGGTAATCAAAACATTAGATTTAGACATTTTAGTTTAAAATTAAAATTTCATATGATTATATATAATCTACAATATTTATAAAGAAAAAGTCCATATTTGCCCCTTTTGCTTTGGCTGATTAGCAAAAAACTGTTTATGCTGACACTTAGATCCCTTATAGTGAAATTTTATTTGTCACAGGGTAACACCATTTATTTTTAGATAAATAACTATTATACCCCTTATTTCTTTTATTCTTTTACTTCATTTTCATCATTTTTTTCTCTCTTTAACCTTTTTTACTCTCTCTACAAGTCTAAACCCTATTCCATTTCTCTTCAGTTTATCAAATTTTCCTTTTTCTTTTTCTTTAATGTCAATAAATCCACATGGGGTCTGGGAATTACAAATTGAGATATAAAAAAATAAAAAACTTATTTGTCTTTATATGAAAAATTATGGGGATATTCTGAAGCATCTTTCATGGATAAGCCATAACAAGGTAGCGTGACTCCCTTCTCCTCTTACTGGGTCCTTTTCTAGGGTTGCTTTATTTTTATTTTATTTTTTAAAGTTTCAATTTTTTTTAGGTTGCTTTATTTTTATTTTATTTTCAAGATATAAAAATTGACTAACCAATCATCACTTGTTAAAACTAAAACTCCAACCTAGCCTTTTTCTTAACATTAAGGATTAATTGAATTGGGTTTAATTGCATTAGGTTTTGTTTATTTATTGAAAGAAACTCCTTTTAGATAATTTTATTCTTCAATTTGGATTTCTCTTTTAATAATTTTGATAATTTCTTTCTCTTGAAGATACCATACATAATTGACTGATGGTGATTTGGTGTAGTAATGGGAATAGAAATTTGTTTCTTCTCTTTTCGGAAGTTAAGGATTTTTTACAAATGAAGATGTAAATATGGGTTTTTTACAAAACTTGAAATAATTTATTTTTTTCTTTTTTTAATTATTGTAGTTTTTAAGGGAATAAGATTTGAAAATTTGGATGATGGGTTGTTTTTATTTTGAGTTCAATTGAATTGGATTTTAATTATTTATTGAAATTGTTGGAATTTTAGTTTTTTTTTTTTTTCAAGGTTTACATTTCAACATGAGAAGAACATATAGGAGGAGGGAAAAAAGAAGAAGATGACGATTGTTTTGATATAAAATTTTCAGCTAGGCAAAAAATCTAACTATGTTACCTGCTTTTGTCGTAACAGCAAAACTACAAAGATTAAATGTCAACGAAAAAAGCACAAAGGTTAAGTATCATATAGACCAAAGCACAAGGAGTGAAAAATAAACTTTTTTTTTTATATATAAAGGTATAAATATGAAAAATCTTATGAAATATGCAAAACCTTATAAAATATGAAAAAATCTTATAAAATCTTATAAAATAACAAAAATAATCATTATTTTTCATTTTATTCCTAAATTATCATTATAAATATTTTTATAATTAATAAAATTTATCTAATTTATGATTAAAAAGCTAGTTTCATTAACAGTTAAAAAAAATTCATTAAATGAATTAAATAATTTGATAATAAATAATAAAAATAATATTCATACAAAATTGCTTGTCTTACAAGTACCTTAAAAAGTAGATTAATTTTTCAGATAACCTTAAAAAGTAGATTAATTTATTTGATAAAAATAAAAAATTAAATTTTACATTCAATTTTTTGTCTTCATAATGAATTTTTCATTAATATTAAAAATAATAATTTTTATTATAATTTGTTGTAATTTGCATATAAACAAATTTTAGTACACTTTATTAGTTCTATTTATATTTAAAATATATAGTTATATGGTCAAAAGTTAAAAAAAAAAAAAAATCAATAAACATTCACTTCTGAATGCATGTAATAACAAATGCTAATGAAATGAAAAGAAAGTTATTTTTAGTGAATAGAGGAATTTATACATAAATAATTAACAAAGTAAAAAATATAGAAAAGAAAAAGTTATATGATCCATTGTTAGTGAGATTTTTAGATTTTACAAATGAAATTAGTAAAATAATATATATCCCCTTAAGTTATTTAAATAAAAAAATTAATATGTATGACAAATTCTTAATTCCTTTGGGTTGCACTTGGAAACTTATTTTCGGATTTAACTACGCAAGTGCACATATCATAATAAGTAATATAGTGATAAAGTAGAGTATTGATCCCATGAGAAATTTATACCAAATTTGTTAAGTACTAAAATTAAAACAACTAAATCTTATTCAAACAAAGGATTAAAAATTAAAATTAAAACTAAATATAACAATAATAATAATGAAGCAAATAATAAATACAAAAAGTTTATTATTACAATTTTCCTCAATACTTTATTTAAATAAAATCTACTCTCTTAACTTGAATAATGATAACGAGTTGTTAACTTAGAATTCTAATTTATTCATAAATATCTTCCGATGGTCCTATAAAAATATATCTCTTAATCAATTTATAATATTCCAATGTAAGTTAAATTAAGCAGAAACTCATTAAGCATGGACTCTAATTTGGTTACATATAACATGCTCGATATTCTTATCTAATATGCAGATCAATTCATCATAATAAATAAATATGAAACATATATCATTCAATGTAATTCTAAGCACAAAATTCCCTTTTCCAAGCTGATTAAGTTTATCAAATCAATCTAATTAGTGATCAAGCAATTAAAAGCATTAAGAACAAGATTGAAGAAACAACTCAAATATCGTTAAATCAAAAAAAGATAATAAAATGATGCAAACTATACATTGAGTTCCATTGCAATCCTGAAAAATAATTCTAGTTCATAATAAATAAAATATAAAACCAAGGAGTTTCACTATTATAAATATTACAAGAAAGATAAAAAAAGTAAATGGAAAGAGAAAATTAAGATTAGTTGGATTTTTTATCGTTAGGTTTCTCCAAAACCTCTATAATTTCATAAATATAATGGTGGCTGTTCTCCTCTTCAAGAGCTAGGTTAAAAAATAAAAATTTTATCTTTACTCCCCTCAAAAATCTCTAATCTAAAAAGTCCTATATATAGTTAAATCCCTAAAAAGAGAAACTTAATATACAAGTAGCTTGAATAATTTATTTTGGAAGTTGCCTAAGAGAGTTCACTTTGCTTCTAGATTAAGCAGTTGCATTTGTGAAAAATCCTTTGAGTTTTAACCGATATAAATATGAAAATATTAAATAACTATATAATTTAAATATAAATAAAACTAATATAAAATAAACAAAAAATTAGTTAAATATAATTAAAAACCTCTCAGTCTTAGCTACTTTAATAGATAAAATGAGACTAAATAACTCTATTTTATACAGTTATCAAAACTTGAATTTCAAAAGATAGATTTAGATTTTAAAAATAATGTAAGTTATTTAATAAAACATATATAAATATAGCATTTATAATTATTTTTCAAATTTATAGATTTGTCATATGATTATTCAATGGCGAATTTGAAATTCTTATAGGTATTTGTGAAATTGAAATCCATAATTTTTTTATATCTTTCACATAGATAATCATATTAAAACTTAATTAATTTATACTTCATTCTCACAACTTATTCAACAAATAAAATTCAAATTCCCATCTAAATTTTCACATCCAATTTTCGAACGTACCATTGTAAACTTAAACAAATTTCGCCTTAAATATAGCAAAAAAAAAAATTCCTATAAAGACTATTTAATTAGTTTGGGAGATGAAATCGTAGTAGTGGGTGGTCCCAAAGTGACAAAAAAGGATGGGGACCTTTGCAAGAAATGTCAATGGTTCCAAAAGCAACGCAACAATGAACAACCACAAAAAAATAAATAAATAAATAAATAAATCTAAGAAGAAGGCTAAACTCCAAATGAATCCCTCTCATTTTGTTATTAGGAAGGACAACTTCCAGCTGACGGTGCCATTGCCACAGATTCTCCGGTTCTTGCCTATTCCCAATAAAAAAATAAAAAAAAAACACTAAACGTTGAAAAATATTAAATTTTTGCAATCAAAACATTTGATAATGAAACATGATGATTGAGAACATGCAATTTTGTAATTATTCCATTTCATCATTATTTTCTTCTATATGTTTTCTCCATCTCTCTTTGTTTTTTTTTTTTTGGGTTTTTGAGTTAGAAATCACAATTTACGAAAGCACCTTTCATGACATTTTTATGAAAGACAAAAGTGAGTTTTAAGAAAATGGAGGAGTTGGGATGCCATTGGATTTTGGTTTTGGGTTGGATTTAAATTTAAAAATTTTGATAATTAAATTTGGATTATTAGATATATAAATTTTGAATTTAAATGTTTTTGGATTTAAATTATCTCAAATTTGTGTCTTTAATTTTCATCGGTTGGATTTTGATGAATTCGAATTTTATTTTCACCTATGGATTTTCGAGTTCATTTTATCCCCCTATTAAATAAAATAACAAAAATAATCGCAAGATGAAAAAAGCCAATAAAAATTAGGAACTTTTGTTTTCTTTTAACATTATGTTTGGATTGAAGTGAGTAGAGGAAAGGAATGGAAAGAAAGAAAAAGGAAATTAGATTTTTTAAAGGAACATTACTTTGTTTGGATTAGCAAAAATGAGTGAAAGAAAAGAAATAAATGGAATATAAAAATCATTTGTTTGTTTAAGAATGGAAAGAAAAGGAACGAATATATTATAATATATTATTTCAATTATAATCTTTTTAAATTAAATGTTTTTTAAATTATAATGTGATAATGAAATTAATTATTATAATTACATTTTAAATATTAGAAAAAGAATTTCAATTAAAAAGATATATTATTTATAAATTCATAAAAATGTATTATTGAAATTATTTTTAGATAATGATACAATTTTTTGAAATTTAACTCTAATGAATAAAATAAAATACATAAATATTTCTTAAGATAAAATTTATTATAAATTTTTATAAGTATTAGTATTTTATTATAGGTTTAAAAGCTCAATTATTCTAGGTATTATTTTTTCATTTCCACATTTTTTTATCCTTATTTATATTCTTTTAAATAAAAAAATTGTAAACTAATAATAACATAATAAAAAATTAAACTCAAGGGGAAAATAAAGAAAAACAAAAAAAAAAAATTGTTATTAAATGAACTAGTGGAACAATAGATTATACCAATATATGAAAATTAAAAAAAAAAAACAAAGGGTCTAAAAATAATTTTATAATTAAAAAAATTTAAATGTTTTTGTTTCTAGCATTTCTCTTACTTTGAGATAGTTAAGAAGTGAAACATTTAAAAGAAAATAAGCGGTATTCAACTCTCTTACTTTATTTTGTTTAGAAGGATATTCAAAGAAAGAAAAATATTTGTATATTTCCTTTACTTTACTTTCTTTCTCTTTTCCTCGATTTTTATCAACCAAATTTTAATAAATTCAAATATTAATTTTCACATATAGATTTTTAGTTCATTTTATCATTATTAATTAATTTTTTTTTTAAAAAAAATAAGTTTGCTAGTAATTGTAGATATTTGAACATGCAAATACCCTCGATATTGAATGAGTTGGTGAAAGTTAAAATCAAATAAAATAAAATCTAATAAAAGTACCCCTACATATTGAGAGGTGAATGCATCATAGAGGAGCCACAACATTTGACAAAAAAAAAAAATGAAAATGGCTTATATTATGGTTGTGGTGAATTGCTAGACGCCAAGATAACCAGCAAAATAGAAGTCTCTCTTTTATAGTAGGTACTTTGTTGTGGTAATTAAAGCTGATTTAGAATCTTTCTTTTTACTAATTATATTGCTTTTGAAAATCATTTTCATTTTTTTTTTCACAATTTTGCCGGAAAATGTGGCTTGAGACAAAAGAATATAGTCATAACAAATCTGATAATTTTAGACAAAAGAATATAGTCATAATAAATCTGATAATTTTAAAAATAATATGATATGAAAAAATAATTTAAAATAATATGACATAAAAAAATAACATAAATATAATATAAAATTATAAATATAAAATATACTAAAATCGATATAATATAATTATTAATATACTAAATTTATATAAACTAAAAAAATATGACCCTTAAGAAATTTAATGAAAACATAGAGTAATGGACTTTATGAAGAATGTTTTTCTTGCAGGGAGTGAGAGTTACATATATATATATATACATACTGTTTGTAGAGTCTAAAATTCTATTATTAATTAATGAAATAATTTTCTTTTATACATATATATATATAATGATTTGAATAAAAAAGAAATAAAAAATCAAAATTAGGGGGTGAAAAAATGACAAAAAGGCAGAATTGATTAGCATGGGCTAAATAAAATTAAGTCGGTCAATCGTTGTCCCTATCGGCTGTCGCAGTGTTCCAACTCCGAAGGCGCTGCAAAAAGCAAATCAAAGCCTCATAACAATTTTTGTCTATACAATATTATTAAAAACAATTAATTAGTAAACGGAAATCAAACCTTTCACTACCTTCCTGTGGTCATAGCTTACATTACATGTTTGTTTATTGTATAATAATATCGATCCTCGTTTCTCACACTTTGTAATATATATATATATATATATATATATATATATATATATATATGTATGTATGTAGAATTTTTGTTTTCGAAATTGAAATAGTTAGCTTATATTTGCAAACCATCTAATACTTATATCGTATATTGTTAAACTAATTTTTCACAATCTTAGCATGTTGTGGTGAACATTTGCTTGGTAATCATTTCTCAAATTTTAGCCCTTCTATAATTTGAGTAATCTGAATGTCGCCGTATTTTTATACAAAAGCACCAAAGTATGTATTACTACCCCAGTCGTCATGCATCGTATTAAGTAAAACTTGTTAACCAATTTCATCACCACCTAACCCTAAACCTCATTGAGGTAATCTTCAAACCTCGGGAGGAATAGCATTTTGGCCTAGTTGCCTTTTGAATTTTCATTCGGTACAAAGGCCTCTTTGATCTCAAAATGCCTTATTTTATTCGCAAATTATGTCTTTTAACAGTATAATCAAATCATTTACATTTTAAAAATAATTATCGTTTGAGAGTTTATCGAAATATTTCACCAATCCCCCTTCATTATCCTCATCTTTCAATAGAAATGAAAATAAAAGCAACAATGGTCAATGGAGGCTCCAAAACTCATCTGCTTTCACCCTTGTTTTTATCTGTCATCTGGCTTTTAGCGTTTCTTTCATTTTTTTTTTTCTTTTTGTCTATAATCTGCTTTCTGTCACCTTCAGACTCCACATATTCCAATCTTTCTATGATTAAAAAAAAAAAAAAAAGAAATCTGACCTGACTACGGTAAATTGCCTTTTCCAAATCTTGGGTTTTCTCTACAATGAATAATTATGTTAATAATAATCGGAAAAAGTTAATTAATGTAAATAACATTTTACAAAAGAAAAATATAATTACTATATTATTTTTAAAATTAATAAAAATAATATATTCAATATAATTTTTTTTAAAATTTTGAATAAAAAATTTTAACCAATGTCTATGCATCGAACCAATTTAAGTGCATGGGTTTCGTATTTAATGATTTGATCAATTCGACTTTGACTCAAATAATTATTCATATAATAAAATTTAATTTAATTTTAATATTTTATAAATAATATTTTGAATTTATATATCGAATTAAATTAAATTTAAATCTAAAAAAAATTTAAAAAATTTTAATGACGAATTATGAACATTTCTATTATAAATTTCGATCAAACTCAGTTTACATACCTTGAGCTCTCTCATCCTCTGCTCGCTCCCACTTTTGTCTTTCATTGTTGCATAATATTAATAAATAATAATATATCATAGACAAAATAGTGGATATTGTAGTCGAAGTACAAATCTTTTTCAATATCTTTGTTCATCATTGTGTTCACAAATTGGGCAACAACCATTTCTTCTGGTAATTACATATATTAAATTATTACAATTATATATTTTCGTTCTTTTGCTTAGTTGGCTGTTATTTACTTCTGCAGATTCAATGTATAACTAGTTTACACCACAATAATAATAATAATAATAATAATATATGATGGATTAATTAATTGGGCTCTCATAGCTAGCTAGCACTGGCTAATATCTCTAGAATATGACGGTAGCCAAGAATTCACTTTAAACTCCACTTATCCCAATTAATCATCATCAACCTCTATTTCAATTACCTCTTTAATCTTTAATTAATTAGTTACTTTTTTATATATAGGATCATTTTAACCTGTACTTAACGACATTATGATTAAAATGATCCATATAAAAAATTGTAATTAATACAGTTAATTTTTTAATTTAATAAAAATTATATATAAATATACAAAAAAACTTTTAAAATGATAAATAAACAGCCAACCTTTTTATATATAATTTGCCTTTTTTAGATCATTACATGTATATTTAGTACAGTTGAATTAAATGCTCTAACACTAAATATCTGTTGCAAATATTTTTTTTGGTAAAGTGAAAACTTTTGTGTCAGACTGCAAATAATTGTTACAAAAGGTGTTTGTAATAATTTTTATGTACATTTTTTTTGTAAAATGTAGTTTGTAATACTCATTTGTACTACAAGATTTTTATATGCAAAAAGTTTTTGGCAGACTGTGATAAGGTGCTGAAGTTAGCAGTGTTATAAAATATGTAAAACTCTACCGGAAGTTTTTATATTATAATAAAAATTTATTTTAATTTTTATAATTTTTAAATTATAATAAATAAAAAATTATTAATAATGTTAAAAAAATTATTTAAATATTAATAAAATATTAACATATAATATGATATAAAATTTTAAATTTTATTTAAAAATAAGTTTAATTTACGAATTGGATTTGAGTCATTTTTTATATAACATTTAAAATTTCACTATGATACATCAAAATTTTATTGACATTCAAATAATTTTTTTAACGCTATTAATTATTTTTCGTTAATTACTATAATTTACAATAAACGTAGACTAAAATATTAATTTAATAATATAAAAATTTTATAATACAAAGATTGTCAATTAACTTTTACTAATTATCTTATTTATATATTACTGTCATGTGTAACTTGTATTAACGTCTTACAACATAAACTTATATTTTGAAAAGAATTTTTTTATAATATTTATGCACCCTTAAGTATTTTTTACAGATTTCTATTACATGAGGTTGCTTGTACTAATTTATTGCAACATAACTAGATCCAAACTAAAAAAAACCAATTAACTCATATCAATCTAAATATGATCTGATGATATTTTAACCTAATTTGATCAGAAGTTAATGATCTAAATTTAGTCTAACCCAAACCTTAAAATGATTTAAATTCAAATTGTTTCAAACGCAAATTGACTTAAAATTAAAATGATTCGAACTCGAATTAACTTAAACAATTAACATAAAATAACCAAAACTTAAATTAATTAATAAAAAACTATAACAAAAATTATTAATTTATTTTAATTTTATAATTTATAATTATCATTTTTGAGTGTGATATAGTATGCACTATGTACGCAATAACTGTGGCTAATGTATGCGTGGAAATTTTGAAAATAAAAAAGAAGCTTGATATTATTATTTATATTGTTAGGGTATTAGGAATTAAAATTTTAATCATAAGTAGTATGTTTGTTGTATTTTTATAAATTATATTATTACCATTGTAATGTTTTTACATTAACTATTCAAGACTTCAAAATAATTGTTCAAAGAACAAAATAGTCCTTTAAATATATACTAATATATTAAACAAATAATAAAATGTTATATCGAATAAGATTTAAAATAAATCATATATTTTAATTATAATGAATATACTTACGATTTAAATAAAAATTTATAGTAAGATTTAAAATAAATTGTATATTTTAATTATATTGATTATACTTATGATTTAAATAAAAATTTATTTAAATATGATTTATCAAATAATTTATTTAAATTTAATATAATTTAATTTTTAAACTAAAATTGAATAGTATAATCTAAACCCAAATAACACGAATGTTAAACCCAAATTATACAAACTATAAATAATATGAATTCTAATGATTCAAACTTGAATAATCCAAATATTAAACCCAAATAATTTATACCTGAAATGACTCAAGCTTTAAAGGATTAGAACCCAAAACTAACTTAAAAATTTTAAAACCTAAATTGATCCAATTCAAAATAACATAATTCGAAACCAAAGCAACTCACCCATTTAACTCGTCTAAACATAAAAGCATTTATATATGTTCCGAAAAAAATATTTTATATTATTTATACATACTCTAAAAAATTTGTGATTTAAAGATGAATTTCATGTATATGAATCCACCTCTTTGTCACATTAATAATTGATAGGTTGAACATATGCAGTGGAAGCAGTCATGATGGTATATGACCATATGACCTAATAGTAAAAAAGGAACCTACAAAAGAAAGAGAAGGTTGTAAACATTAGAGAGAACTTAAAATTGTAAATCATAAAATGCTGATCTCAAGCTCAGGGCTTTGGCCATTTGCATCACCATCCACATATTTATATAACTGCACCCACTAGCATATATGACGAAAGCCGATTGATTTGCAGCACTTTTTTCTTTTGTTATTTTCTTTCGAAGGGATGAGTTTGGGGGAGGGGGGTGGTTTGGGCTACTAGCAAATCTTCTTAAGATTTTACTCATTAATTCTCTGCTTCAAAGTTCAAGCAGCAATCATAGGCTCAGCTTTAGTAGAAGCCTTGGAAGTGTTGGCGGTGGTGGAGGCGGTGGTTGAAGATGCATGGCCGTGGCGGTCTTCTTTCTTTGAAGCAGCTGCTACTGCTGCAATGTCTAACTTTTCTTTTCTTTCGTCTTGCTTCATCCGCTGTTCTCTGCACTCTAGACTACAAAACGCCGTATCCCCCCTGCAGTTTTATTTAATTATATCAAAAAAATAATTCAACCTCCAATCAATTTTCAAATATTTTAGCATCATCCTCTTGTAATAAATAATTCTATAACTTCTAGCTTCTTCATATCTTTTTTTTTTTTGGCTAAATTATAACTTCTAGATATTGTGGGCATATAGATAAAATATATTATAATAACTTAGATTAAAAAGGGAAAAAAAATGAAAACCAAGAAAAAAAGATTTGAGTTCCAAGAGAGGTTAAAATGTTGTTTGGATGGAAAGAAAGACAAGAGATTAAGCTATCATTATTCTTTTTTTTCTTTCTTGTTTTCTTCCTTGTTATCAAAGAGCTTTAGTTTCAAACTTTCAGTCTTAATTATATTTAAAAAAAAAAATTATGAGTATCTTGAATTTATATCATTTCTGGATCTTGAGTAAGCATGAAACTATATTATATGGTCTTTCTAAGTTTTTCAATAAAGATTAGAAGAAAAAAACCAATGAAATTCACTGAAAAATTATTCAAACTAGACTTAAACAAGATTTTCTTTGGGGAGGGGGGAGAAGGAAGAACTGTAATGTAGAAGTTAAGAAAATTAATTGAAAAAGAGAAAAAAAAATACCTATACATATATATGTCACGACCAGGAGCTAAGCGGCGATTACAAAGCCAACAAGATCGCAAAAAAGGAGCAGTAGTAGTACTGTCGACGACATGGTAAGTAGAGGAAGAAGAAGAAGAAGCTGATCTTCCAGAAACTGGGTATCTTGGCGACACCATGGCCAAGAAACGTTGATCGTAACCGAAGTTGGCGTCGGGAAATTCATGCAAAGGGTGGTTTTGAGGGGGCGGATGAGGATCGGATATGATTGGCTCTTGGACGACGACATCGTCCACGTTGTTGGAGACATCGACGGTGATCCCCGTCATGCTTGTCGTCCTCCTGATCGGTTGGCGTGAACGTTTTCCTAGCAACATCGTGCTATATATTGCTTTTCTTTTCTTCCTTTTGGATGAATTTTTTTTTTTTTTTTGCTCTGTGATTTCTTAAGAGAAGAAAGGAAAGAGAGAGAGAGAGAGAGAAAGGTAGTGGAAATGGAAGGGAAGGCGGGGGAGGAGACGAAGAAAAACTAGACGAGATGGGAGAGTAAAAAAGAGAAAGAAAGAGAGAGAGAGAATCTGGGCCGTTGCTTGCGGTCACAGGGTCCCAATTAAGTAGACCTCACGTTTTTCTATTTTTTTCTTTATTATTTATTTACTCTCATTTGCTTCACTCTCCCTTCGAGAGACCGGATATGTACGTAAGTATTTCGGGTCTAGGTTACGTTGGACTCGGGTATTTTTGAATTTCGGGTGTTAATAAAATTAATAATATGATATTGAATACGGTTTGATTAAATTATTAATAAAAGATTTTGGTTCGATTATTGAAAATAGATTTAAAAAAGAAAGATTATGATATTTTAATTTTTATTAAATATTTTAAGTTTTATATTGTTGAATTATATATATATATATATCTTTTATTTAAATTTTTATTTAAATATTTATTGAATAATTATAATTATTTGAATTATAAAATTTTAAAAATTAAAAATTTTAACTTATTGATGTCGATCACAATTAAAATTTGTTGAATAATTTTGGTTCGGTTAATATGTAGTGTTTTTCTTATTCGATTCGGTTAACGGTTAAGAGATCTAAAAAATTGATTAATTCAATTAATGAAAATTTGATGGGTCAATTAATCGAACTATTCAATTGAACATCCTAATTATGCATTCTTATCCTTTTAGGTTATTTTGAGTTTGAATTCAAGCTATAATAAATTAGTAATTAAATTTTTTATTTGTCAGCGTAAAGCTCAAATTATTAGGATTTCAATCAAATCATTCTCGAATTTAGGTTTGTAAGTGTATAAATCGTTTTAAGTTCAAGTTATTGATCTGCACCATTTTAAGTTTGAGTATTTTTATTTTTATTTTTTTATCTTGAATTACAATTTGATAGGGTTGAAGTTAATTAAACTTGTTTATGAGTTATACATTTGTCTAAGCATTAGGTTACATGGCAAGTCCAGCCCATACAAGTTAGATCTTAAACAAGATTTTTATAAGTTCAATCTATCTAGAATTATTATTTAATAATAAAAAAATTAAAAAAAAATTATTTTATTAAGTAATAACGCTTCTACCTCCTAAATCTATAATTATAACCCATAATTGTTAAATCAAGATACAACAGTGAAACGAAATGTTATTTTTGAGAATTAAGTATCGTATCATAAAATATGATAAATAATTTTGAAATTAATTATAAATAACATATATACATGAAAAATATATTTAAAATAAAAAATATTACGCCTATTAATAGGATTGACACATTATGTTGCATAAATAGAAATATGGTTATTTTTCAAACTCTCATCATTCCCATTTAATTTTACACATTTCTAAATGACCTTTTTTTTAAATATTTTTCATGTTAATTTGCTAATTTTCATTTAATTTAAAACCTTTAGGGAATATATATTTATAATTTTTTTTGGTGTCAATAAAAGACTGTTGATTTGCATTTTTATGTAATTAAGTTTGTTAGATTTTAATTGAGCTTTAACCAAAATTCATCACAAAGCATGGTTCATGATAAAATCGATTTTTATTGATTTTATAGTGAATTGGATGGTACCTACAATACATATAATAAAATTGTATAATATTATTAATTATGATATAACTAAATTTAAAAAAATAACATGATAAATTTCTATAAATATCATTTTAAGCAGTCCATCCTTAAGAATTTATATGAATATGCAACTATTAAGAAATAAGACTAAATGTAAAGATATTAAGTGTGGGCAATGAGAGGGATTATGTATTAAAAACGAATAATGGTTTTATTTAACTTTTAATATCAAACAAATTTAGATTTAATTTTTTATAAAAATTTTAATTTCTATATATATTTACATTTTTTTTATAGAAAATGATTGGTTTTCCAATATTTTTTTTTTCAAAACTCTAAATCAATACAATAAATTATACAAAAACATAAAAAAAAATGAATTTGGATCCCTTTTAAAAAGTCAAATTAAAACCAATATTTGGAGACAAATTAAGTGGCAATGCCTAATCTTTAAAGCATTTACTGTAACCTACCTTTGGTTTTTATTCCCATTTTTTGAAATCCTTGTAGGGTATTATGTTGCTATGCATGATCTCAGAGATAAATTAACTTTTAAAAGCCCCTGCCATTTAAAAAAAAAAAATTGCTGGATTATGCAATTATTAGATATATTATATTTTTACTTACTTTCCTCGCCTCATATACAATTTAACCAAACCTTTTTGTGAGAAATTATTTCATTCATTATAAATGAAAATTTTAAATTTTATAAACAGAATTAGTAAAATAACATATATTTATTCAGATATATTTTTTTAAAAATAAAATATATTATCATCTTTTAACATTGTTTATAAAATAAAAAAAATTCATTATTAATTTATAAAAAGTGAACTATTTTTTTATATATTTGTAAGTTATTAAACAAGATAAATATTTAAATCTCAGCAACTACGTTGTCTTAACCAGAAATTAAGGTTTAAAAAAAGGTCAAATTCACATTACTTGTTCTAACGAGGCTGTTAAAAGTCGAAATCACTTGGGAACTTTATTTGATTCTTTTTAACAAGAAATTTTCAAATAAAATGTACTTATTATGAATTTTGTTAATCAATAATGTAAAAACATTCTTTTTATAATTATATTTTTATATTGAATACAACATATAATTGAGAACCAATGCTATGAATTTCAGTACTTCATTCCTTGGTTTTTTTTTTTATTATTATTATTAAACATTTTTTATTTATGATTTTAAACTGTTTTCAAATTATTTACCAAAATAAGCTTGTTTTGGAGTGTATCAAGAAATCAGCATTTGATACACAATTTCTCAATAGAATTTTTTTCTTCCAACATTTTTTTTTCACATGTTGGAAAATCTTCACATGCTAAGAAATCGACACATTAGGCTATAGAAATACATATTATAAAAAATAATATAATTATTATAAAAAATTATTATTTGTAATATAATAATAATATAATCGTATGTAATTAGTATTTATTATAATATAATTATTAATTATTATAATATAATAATAACAATATAATTATATTATACTTTGAACATGTAATCTCTGCAATTATTATAATATAACAATAATAATAAAATAATTATTACTAATTATCTCCCAACATAAGAAATATAAACAAACTTTTATAACACAAATGTATAATATTTATAGCATTGTATAATTGTATAACTATATAACATAACTGTAAAGCTATATAACTGTATAAGTGAATAACACAAGTGGCTTATACAAGTTTATATCTATTGATGAGGGGCCTTTTCGTGCAGTGTTGAACAACAATGTGGAGCTCTCTTATTATGTGGTGGCAATACTCTTCATTCAATATTCTTAATTTCATTGCCATGTTTCCATCGCCGGGTGCTTCTTCTTCAGTGGTTTCTTCCTGAGTTGACATGTAATCCCTACATCCACTTATAGCCATATTAATATCTACCATATAAAAAAACTGTAACCTACTACTAGAGGAACCAGCTCCTGCAGCACAAAAAATAGTGTAGGTATTGTAGCCGAGGGAGTACCAAACTGATATAAGCGAGACATATATTCTGAAGCTGAAGTAAGAGTCAAAAGGTCGGCATCTAACCTACTAGTTGGTGGCTCCAGCCAATAGCAGCTATCATCATCATTATTCCCAGTATGACTAAATGAATATCTACGACTGGATGATACTCTAAGATCATGGTCTGGTTCAGGATGACTAATAAAATCCTAGGTGCACTGACATTGTCAACACCTGCTAAAGTAGGTTGATTCATCCTTTGACTAACTCTATGCCATCGACTACGTCTATGAAGCTTAATATGAGGGTCCAGATTTGAAGTTTGTTGATCATATGACCTACTTCTAACATCCTGAAGTCTTGGCAATGGGAAAAGAAATGGCTGGCCTTCAGCGTAAAACCATCTTATGTATTTATTTGATGGTGCGAAATTGTTATTCAAAATTTCAAAACCTTCGGCAATTCATCCAGAATGTCTTTTCCAATACTGGATCCAGTTTGAATGCTTTTCAGCCCAGTTTTCTGCATTATTACTATGCATGTCAATTCTATGAACTTCGTTAAGGTTCACAGGTGTTTTGGGGATTGTTTGTTGTATACCAAACTAACATAGTCCCTGTCCACTTAGTGCCACTCCACAACCTGAAAACATCTTAATGCTGTATTTGCCCTCCAAATGTGGCTATTTCGGAGGGCTTCTGATGGGAGGCATGCCACAATTTTATCTGCACTATATGGCCTCCATAGAAACTGTGAAAAGAAAGATAATAACACATATTACTGATCAGTATGAAATACGTTAGGTTAAATACGTACGTACTTAAGGTTAATTATTAAAAAATTACCTTTTCATGTCCCATGCAATCTAGCCGTGCTCTAATGCCTTCTACGTCAGTAGTTGTATAACTGAACTACTTCGGATGGCACCATATGTTCAAATATATATAATGTATGAATAACTCATATACAAGTGCAAGTTATCCTAGTATAAATTAGAAACTTAAATTCATTACCTTAATGCAAGGGGATATACAGGATCTCTTCTAACCATCGAAGTAAGAAATGAAAGTCGATACCATGCCAATTATTGCAACAGCATTAAACAGTCACCTATGTCATGTGTCACCCTAACTGTTGCATGGTAGAGTTCCTTATATAAGAACCCTAAACATGCAGAACCCCAACTATACTTTGCTACTTTATTCAAATTTACTAAAAATGAAAGATACGTCAAATGAACCCAATTTTTAGATTTATTGCACATTAACATTCTACCAATGACATGTAAAATTTATACTCTAATAGCACATTCAAGTTGTCATTTAGTTGCATGTTCAGGGATATTACGAAATGTTTTTGTCAACCAAGCCATTTTGATGGTTGAGCCTTGAAAGAAGTTTTCTGGAGGGATCACATCTACTAATTCTTTAAAGCCTCCTAGTGTAACAAGCTTCTGCCAGTTACTTCCTTGCCATCAATTGGTAGACCAAGTTGAAGTGCAAAATCCTCTAGGGTGATTGTGCATTCACTGCATGGAAAATGAAATGTGTACGTCTCTACCTCCATCGTTCAACCAACACATGTATTAGACTTATGTCATATTGACATTGGTTTACTAAAGCCACAAGGTATAATTCGGCTCTTCTTAAATAGTTTTCAATTAATAGATTCATTGGTTCAAAATAAACTTTTTGCGACCATTTTTTCAACCGAGTATCTTGTTCAAAAAGTCATTAATTCATTAACTGTAAAATTTATAATTTATAATGTTTTAAATATATGGTTAACAAAATTCTAATACCTTAGATAATATCCTTAAAGATATATGATACTCTTGTAATCTCAACAATGATGATAATAATGATGATAACGCCATTGAATTGATCGCAAATTTTCCTAGAACAAAAATTTTCATTTCAATTCATTATTACCTAACCTCAAAACAAAAATTAAACTAAATTTGCATAAATAAAAATATATCATATCTTCAAAATATTCAAACGATATAATCCCTTTAAACTTAAATTCAACTTCTTTCCTTGTAGTCATCAATTTGACAAAAAAATTAACTTAATTACAACAAAAATTATTTCAATTATTACTAAATAATTTATATTTAATAATACAAATTGACAACATCCTAATATTTCAATAAAAAATACTAATACAATCAAACTAAATTTTATCATTTTAAAATAAAATATCTCAAAAATCAAATATAAAAATCAATATAAATATTACGTAAAATAAACTGTAGTCAAGATGAACAAACTTCAACAAATGAAAATAAAGCATACTTTAAAAAATATAAATTTATATAATCATATCGAAAATTACTTTTATGAATAAAATTAAATCATATCTTCTAAAAGACTACTTAACTCGATTGCTTAACTTTCAAATAATATTTTAATTGAAAACAAAATAATTTCTCCCGTATATGTTCTCTCACGAAGAAAATAGAATTGACCCCGTGCTAACTGCTTATCCTTGAGCACTTAACAGGGTCATGAGTACGAATACCCGCGGCCCTCAATCAGAGGGTCATGGCCCTCTGCAAAAGGACACGAGCGTTGCACAACAGTGCACGTGATATAATTAAAAGGGATTGGAAAATCAACCAATGAATTGTTGACTTCCCAACATAATATAAAAAAAAAAATCATTTGCATTGTTGGGAAATCGGCCAATTAAATGCCGATTTCCTAACATTCAACTAGGAAATTCTTAGTTATTATTAAAAAGACACATAAAAATAATTTGCACGAAAAAAAATAGAAAATTATCGAGAAATCAACATTTGAGTTGTCGATTTTTTAACTTGAAAAGAAATTCTTATGCTAGGAAATCAGCACCTAATGTGTCGATTTTCTAGCATGTGAAAAAAAAAAAAAAACCATGTTGGGAAATCAACACCATCGGCACCTAAACATGTAAAAAAAAATTTGATGTTAGGAAATCGACACATTAGGTGCTGATTTTTTAACACATGCAAAAAAAAAATTATTGAAAAATTGGTATATCAAATGTTAATTTCTCAGTACGATTCAAAATAAATTTATTTTAATAAATAATTTAAAACTGTTAATAAAAAAATTAATAATATTTTAAGAAGAGAACCTCACTCCTTGGCAAAATTTATTTATTATTTAACATTGTATTGGCCGGATAAATATAAAAAATATTATCCCTAATATTTAATTTATATCTTTTAATATTAAAATATAATATTTTAAAAAAAATTACCCACTTTTACCAGTATAAAAAATTCTAGTGATTAATAATGTAAAATTAAGTACGCCATTAATTTCTTAAAAGAAAAAAAACAATTTTAATTTATTGGGGAATGGAGCTACAGACATTGCCAGTTGGGAACTTCTAGAACTGGGGTTTTCTCATTCTTACAAATGATCAGTGGGGACAGGGGACAGCCTTCAATTTTCCATTAATATTTTTCTTGATAACAAATAAAATATTTCAATTATGGAGAATTTTTAAAAAAATTAAATTAAAAATTACCCTTAATCACCAACCACCACCTGTATTTAGTTAAGTTGATCAATCCAAGTGAGATTGATTGGATGCTTTTTCTTTTTTAATTTTTTTTCTTTAATATACAAATTATTAAGTTGTCTTTTCATTAAATAAGAAATTAAGAAAGAAAAAAATCCATGTGTTTTATTTATATTTGTTTTTATCAGCCAATTCTGTTAGGCATTGAATCCTTCCAATCATTCTTGTCAGCCGCTGCATAAAGTCTTTAAGAATTGCAAATCATGAAATTATATGATAACTATTACATCAATGGGTAAAAATTTAATAATTTTAAATAAGATATGATTAAAATAAAATATAATATATAATAAATATAAAAATTAATATAAATATAATATAAAATTTAAATGTATTAAAATTTATATAAATATATTATAAATATATAAAATATAATTTTAACACATGAAAATAATAATAGTCAGTTTAGAAGAAAAAATCATATAGGATCAACCTTTATTTGTTAATAATGATACTAAATATAAAATATAAATAACAATTATTAAGAAGCCATGATTGAATTTTTACTGTAATTTCTATTTTCACTGCAAGATTTTATTATGCATGGATTTTGATTGGAAAAAAAAATTATTCCTTATCTTATTACCTCTATCTCACACTATCGGATATCCAAACCTAGAATTTAAAACTTCATCAATTTTGTTTTAATAACGGGTCCGATTAATAGTATCCATAAGCACCTTTTAGTCATCTAACGAAGAAAATACACTTTAATCATTTAAAATTTATTTTACATTAAATCAATTATTTTTATAAAATTCAAATAAACATAATATAATAATTATTTTTTTTCTTTTCTATTTTGAAAATCTTTAGGGTACCATTAAAACTTTCCCAAGCACTTGTCAAACCTTCCCTTGATGAACTTGCTTTATAAGCAGAAACAGCTTTTCAAAGACGGTAGTTAAATATTGAATTGTACGTACAGTTCAAGTAGGTTGAATACGTTAATACAAATTAATGTCTCATGACGTTTGGTAGCTAAGGGTGAAAGAAAATATAGAAAAGGGAAAAGACAAAAGAGGAATGAAAAAGGAGAAAATCTAAAGTTAATTTTTTTTTCTTGTTTTTAATATGAAATTAATTTGCTCAAAGCTTGAATCATTCCTTCGAATTAAACTTTGAATAAAATTTTTAAAGTTTGAACTTAGTTTAAGTTTTTTTAATTTAAAAATATTTTTTATGTAATTTTAATTATAAAATATATTTAAAAATATAAAATTAAAAAAATTAATATTAAGAAGTTAAGACAATGATGTGTCAAGTAGATCACAAACAAAATCTTTTTATGTGATCGTAATTAAAAATGCAAATAAAATGATTAGTTTAAATAAAACAAAGTATTTTCCATTGAAATTTAAAGAGAAAAAAATGCATTTTCAATTATTTTTATTTTTCTTATCAAACGAAAGAAAAAAAAATTGCTTTCACCTTTTCTTATTCCTAGTGTCTTTTTTCTTTTATAAAAATGTGGTAGTTCAAGAACAGAGAAAGAGTTGTAATTATTAGAATTGAAATTTTAAATTTATTAAATATTATTTTTTATGATTATTTATATAAATTAATTAAATTAAATTTTAAATTCAATCATCTCTCCTCTCATCAAAGATTGATAATAAAGTTAATTATACGATGATGGGTTAGGAATATTTGACTTAGTTTGAACTTCGACTCATCTAGCTTTTCACTTTAAATTAAGTGTTCACTTAACGATATCTAAATACACTCGTTAATCTCTTTTTATTTTTTTGAAAAAAGTTTTTTTTATATCCAATCAGATATTTTCATGAAATTAAAATTACTATAATAATTATATAATTTTTTTATTTTAAAAACTTTAAAAAAATACTATAGATACCTGTTAACTTTTGCCTTAAAATATATATATATATAGCTCAATAATCATATATATATATATATATATAAATATGGAGAAACAAAATAAGCTGTATGTAGGACTGCAGCAGTGATGAACCGATGATTCATTATTATCAGCATTTTATTTTTTCTTCGATCAAATATTTATTTCGACAATTATGCGTCAATTATTGGGTCCCACTAGGCCTAGCACCCTTAGCCTTTCTTTTGTTCTCATAAAAAAGCAAACATATAAAAAGTATGCAAATCAAGTTCGATTAAAAGTGTTCATTTATGTTAATTAAAATTTATTTAATTATTATTTTAAAATAAAAATTATATTTAATATATTATTTTTATTAAAATTTTTTTAAAAATAATAAATCAATATACATATTTTTTATAATTATCATTTTAATCACTGGTTAATTTTCTTATCAATTAAAAAAAAAAAAAACTCTTAGAAAGTAGAAACCCAAACAAACAAGCAAAGGAAAGTAAGAAGTGTCGCCACTTGAAATGATGAAAATGAAATGGTCCTACCATAATAATGGCTTGGCTCATATGGCAGATTTCGAGGTTCCAGGTGGTGACTCATTTCCAATCACCATCTCCATCTGCCTTGTAGCTTTTCGTTCTTTTTTTACCTTCCTTCAGTACTATTATTAGCTTCAGACCAGTTAACTGCTACTTATAAATATTCATTAATATTTTTTATTTTAATTTTTTTTTTACATTGAATCGTTTAATGAAATTAAAAAATATATATTATAATAATTATAAATATCTTTGCACCGGTTCACATTTGCTTTACTTTGATTATTTTTAAATAATTATCCTTTTTTTTTCAATTTCATTGCCAAATTACTCATTATTAATTATCTGGTTTATTTAGGGCAGGAGTTTTCTCTCCAAGACATTCGTCTGGTTTAATATTTTATATTGAAAAAAAAAAAAGGATGGGTTTGAGAAAATTTTGCTTAGAAATGTATTTTAAGTGTGATAGAAAAAATAAGAATCTTAAATGCTTAGCATTGCTATGGTTAATTAAATATTTAAAAATACATGCATAAACTAATAAAAGATTTAAGAATTGCTTGGCATGATGGAAAAAAATTTTAAAAGATAAAAATTTGGAGAAAGAGAAAATAAAAAGATAAAAAAAAAATTTCATTAGTGTATTTAGTAAAAGATAAAACAAAAATTATCATTTTTTGGTATGATTTAAAAATAATATAAAAAATAAAAAGTATATCATTTTACCATTATATCTATTAAAAATTAAGATAAAAAATAAAATTTTAAAAATGATAAGTAATTTTACAAATATACCTACATAACATATATCATTTTATTTTTTTATTTTTTTAATGGATATAAAAAATGATAATTTTTTTCTTTTGACTTTTTTTTTCAATGAAATACGCATATGATTTATTTTCTTTTCATTTTTCTATTTTCCTCTATTAATTCTTTCGTTATTTCACCCAACCAAACACACATTTAAAGCGACGAGAATAATAAATTATTTCATCTTTAAAAGTACCATTAAACCACAAAAATAACAAATTTATGACTTTTTAATTTAGGTTTTCGAAATCATAATTTTAACAACAAAAATCAAATTATATCACTACGTTGCTGTTTTTGATGGAATAAAATTTTTTACTCTAAAAATCGTGCCACCGGCGATGCTAAACGCACCCTTTACTCTAAAAGTTGCGTTGTTTAATACTTGCAACCAAGCAAGTGGAGAAAATTGCAAGATTTTGTCCAATAATGCATTATTATAAGTGGGGGAATTTGAAATGACAAAGCAAAAAAATGAAAGGGAAAAAAATGTTGATTGTTTTGGATTGTCCAATATTTATTTCATGGTTAATGTTTACACAAATGCATGTCAATTTCTATTGATTGAGATTGAGATTTGAGAGCTGAGTGCGAAATCTATTATTATTATTATTATTAGTTGAAATCCATCAGTGTCTATGACTAAAAACAATGGAGTGAATGACAATGGAAAGTGAAAAATTACTGGAGGAAAATAAATACTGGAAAAATCAAAGAGAAACTTTTTCTGTCTTAGGATGTTTGAATAAATTTAAGGCATCAGAGAACTGTGTTTGCAGAGTGTTTTTTTCCTTTTTTTTCATTATAAAGAGATTTCCAGCAAATTTCCTCCTTGACGAGCATAACAGAGTATATGCATGCCGACAACCATACGATTAGTTGGTGGAATAGTCCCAACTTTCAGAGTTCAGTATATACTCAACTGTTCAATCAACAGGAGTATGAAATCTAAGTTGCTCTGACTTTTTATTTTTTTTATTTTAGTATCTAGACATCAACGTCTGACATATTTTTAGACATGAGTATGAAGATATGATACTTCAAATACATGAAAAAAAACTTTGAAAAAATTGAACATACTCATATCCGACACTTACACACCTACACCCAAATCCGAGTAACATAACATGAAATTATGATTACCAGCTTAATTTGCTTAACAGGCAACATAAAGCATACAGTTTAGCATTCCAAGATATATTATAACAGATACTGTTTCAATGCAGTTAGTTACCTAAACCTTAAACCCCCTAATGCATTTTTTATCAAAAGAAAGTTGATTTCATTGCAGATATCAGCCATTTCTAAGCAAATTTAGTATCTCCTCTTACTCAACAAGATATTAAGCTTTGTCTAAAGACCAAATCTTTTAGCAGTAGGGTCTTTTCACTGGTGCAAAGATGGGCACACTCTCACGCATGTAAACAAGTGTACGGCTGTAGAGCAAGAGATTCCATTAGATGAGAGATGTAATAATTAATGTTTCCTACCAATTTAAAAGCAAAAGATAAAACAAAGGGGCCTTGATGGCTGCATAAAGGACACAGCCTATTGCAACCAGTGACTCCCACTACAGATTGTATGCATACTAAAGGTAAAATGCACTCATCAGCCACATCATTGGAAGCCAAAAAAGAACAACCAGACATCAATAATAATCCTCACCTTTCAGCTTCAAGGTTTGCACTCAAAGCTAAGAGAATGCTCATTGGCAGGGTTTTTTTGAGTGAAAACCAGGAAAGGCTATTCCATTGTCTAGTGAAGGTTCATGCATAATTGAATTTCAAGAAACTATAATGAACTGGGGAAGAATTTGAGACAATGCTGGAGAGAAACAAAATATAGGGCGCAAATTTTAGGTAAATAAAACAAACTCCTTATATGTCAACAAATTTTCTTAAAATATAGCTTTAGGTCAACTAAATGATGTAAAAACCACTATAGCAAGAATTATTTTTGGTTATTAACTACCTAGAATGGCTAATTCTGCAGGTGATGACATAAGTAAAGATCAGGCACCTTATATTTTTATCTATGTTTCGCCAACTTTCTTGAAGCACCTAAGTCTGACATCCATGTCTGACACATATCTAGACATGAGTATGAGAATATGACCTTATAAATACATGAAAAAACTTTAAAAAAATTAAAAAAACCTATATCCAACACTTAAATCTGAGTCTGAGTAACACAGATTTTTATCTTCATTTAAGAAACCCATGTAGTCAAGTCCAACTGTGGCCCTTTCAACTTTATTGCTTATAATTCCATAGCATTGAATGTATGAAAAAGGTTAAGGCATTTATTACTCACCATCTGTTTCTAATCCTCATGGAACAACTTGTCTGAGAGTTTAGCACGTATGATAAAATTAATTGAACCCTGCAAGTAGCCCTACCAAAAAGTGTACTCAGAAGGTCCCTACAATATCTTTTTTTATTTCTTGTTTCTTTTACCATTCCAAATCATAGGACCAAATGGTCACTATTAATTGTTAAAACTCTTTTTTTTTTAACTGTTAAGTGATTTCAGTCTACATTAAACGATAGAAGAAACTTCAAGAAACCTTTTTCTTTGTCTGCAAAGTTACAAAAACAACTAACAGATTGTCAAAGAAAAAGCAATAAAAATCTCCCTAGCAAGGGGATGCTTACAGAACAAAACCTGGGGTACGACATGTCTCATGACCTTCCAGAAAATTAGAGAAAACAAAAATATACTATCAACCACTACCAGTAGCCATCAGGAACTCACCCTCGCATACCAAATCGCCTCCAACGTATGCTTTCCCTTCCATCTTTGCTATTCCAAACCGCTTCTGCAGCTTGATAAGCGTCATCCTCATAACCAAAGTATCTCCTGCAATGACTGGTTTCCTAAACCTCACTTTGTCAACTCCAGCAAAAAAGAAGTTTTCCCGAGAACCTCCCACTTCAGGTTGCAGCATAACCACGCCTCCAACTTGTGCCATTGCCTGGACCAAGCAAATACTTCTGTTAGCACCTTCTAATACCAAAAATGCAATGATCAACGTAGTATTCAGACGATTGATCATCCAAATACCAGCCATTTAAGCAATTTGATTTTCTGGTACCTTGCAGCAAAGGATAACAACATTTTAGTAACCAAGGCCTTAGGGGTATCCCGTGGTAACAACAACCAGCCTACCTTTAGGTCACGAAAACATGCAATGGACATAGAGAGAGGAAAGAAAACCAAGAAAAATGGAGTTCAAGAGCTTTTTTGGAACTAAGCCAATGTAGAAAAGGCAATAAACAAGAGATGGATAAAATTATTCTTGGTTCCTTTCCATTATCATTCAAGTCAAAGGTGTAGCTATCAATCACAACTGGAATAGAACACTGCACTGAGGGGTTTATTACCCATACAAGTCAACACTTGGTCAGATAACTCCAATTACCAGGTGCAAAAAGGATTAAATTGCTTGTTTTCGCAATTAAATAGTCAAGTTGTTTTAAAAAAGAACAATCTACCTTAGAATATATATATATATATATAGGTATATAGGTGTAGCGTGTCTTTTTGAATGGACGAGGAAATGTTGTAAACTGTAAAACAGAATATGATGAAGAGATGGCGGAGAGAAAGATTGGAGTAGACCTTAGAAAACAAGTACGGTGATAGGTAGTAACGATGAAGGTTGTAAGTGGCTAAGGATGGTGAAGGTTACGGTGGTTATAGGATTTTAGTGGAAAAAGTTGTAGAGAATTCTTTATAGCTATAAGTTTACCCAAAAAAATGCCAAAACGAAATTTTTGGAATCTCTATTTACAGCTTCCCCAAGTGAAGTTACTAAAACAGTTACTAGAGAAAGACAGAAGTTACAAAAGTAGTGGGTTGGGGTGATTATGGGAAGTTACTCCCTTAGGGATGTTTCGGTAACATAGAGTGGACATTGGTTATATGACAGCATGCTTAAGAATGTACTGTCTGTGCAATGAAAAACAAGGGTAGCATTTGTATTCCAAGGAAAGGTTAAGAAAAGCACTTCTTAACAATTTCCATATCTGAGCCTTCCAAGCTATACTCTTCAAGACATCCCAAACGTGGAGAAAATCCAAGAACCGTGCCAACCTTTCGGGTGTTGACTCCATGGTCTTTATTACGTAAAACTTCTTGTGTTAAGTAACTCTACTGCCAAAGTATCTCTACGAAAGTACCTTTGCCAAAATACCTACGCCAAGTTACCTGTGCCAAAGTACCTATGCCAAGTTACCTATGCCAAAGTACCTGTGTCAAAATATCTGTGCCAAGATACCCGTGCCAAAGTACTTGTTTCAAGGTACTTGTGCCAAGTTACCTATTCCAAAATACTTGTGCCATATGTTATTGACCGAAAATAGACATCTACAATACGTATCTTGGGATTTTTATGCAAAGACTGCAGACACACCAAAAAAAACACAATGTTTCTTGAGACAAAACCACCATAGGATGTCAAAGGCTGTAGATGCAAAATAATACATATAAGCCAGAAGAGTAATATATTACATGAAGAAACATGATGTTAAAGGATGATCTCAAACAGCAAAATAGGTAGCCACAATTTTCTAAACATGTGGAAAGAGCTCAATTAACTTAATTTTCAACAAAAAATTTATGCACTGAATAACAAAAGAATCAAAACATACTAACAATACTTATTCATGCTAACATACTCCAGACAAGTTCATGTCAACTGCCAATAGCATCTAAGGGGTGAAAAGACTTTGCAGCTGATTCTTTAACAAATCTATGTAGTCAAGCCCATGTTCACTGATTATTTTAAACGCAGAGCAGATGACATATGGATCCTTAACAATGTCTGAAAGCATGTATAAAGAAGTAATTGGTGGGGAGGGGAATTTTCAGCAAAAATGAAATGGAGAATTTTAAGTAAGATGTACCGATAATTGCAGATTAATGAGTTGAATAGGCAAAACTAGCCAAACCAGCCGCGAACCTGAGACTTTATCTTTTACAAGTACCCAGGAAAAAAAAAAGAAAAAAACTTTCAATTTTTGGCAGAATAATAGTTAAGTTTTGAAGAAAGAAACGGAAGAGGGATAAAGAAGATTTGAGGCCAACACCTGAAGAGAGAAAATGCAATTCACATCATAACTAAAACTAGGATCAGGTCTTATAGGAAAACAACCAGTTCTGTCAAGGTATGTACCTAGGCGTTAATGCACAATGCTAATCAACTATAGTGATTCACCCCTTTCAGTCGAGGCAAATTTGATGAAGCACATGCCTCTGGTTTCTACACATAATTTTTTTGATTTGATAAGGAAAAGCTCATAAAAGCAGACATGACTAAAGTGTCTTTTCGCTTCTTTTAATCTTTTGTTAGCTATATTTTAAAAGTCAAGGCAAGACAAAACCATCTTTAGAAGAATAAAAAAATGGGTAATAGAACATGCAAAAACTTTTGTTGAAAATGGAAGGGAAGGAAACACTTAATGTTGGCTAATGACTTTCAAGTCACCATATTATGCTTAATCTTTCAAAAAGGTAATATCTTGAAGCAAACTCTTTAACATTTATTACCAAAATCATACTATAGTTTTTAACTTATTATATATAATACATACAATTGTCCTTTTCTTTTGTATGTATTAATTGTTTTTTAGAAGGCAAACACTTTTCCTTTTGTTTCCTGTGTCTCGAGCGAAAGAAGGGCCCTAGCACCTCGAGTATGCCTTTTGCCTTTAGGCTACAATTTAATTAGCATGTTAAGAGTAAATCAAGATAACCAGAAACCTATCATCTGTGGAAAAAGGGACTTTCAGCATTCAAAACTAACAACAAAAAACCTCTTGATAGAATATAATGCTCATTCTGATACAAGTTGCTGGAACAATGGAAAGAAAATTTTATCTCAAAATCACAAAATATAGATTATTTTAATTGGATAAAGCATAAACTGAAGCACTATTGAATTTAAGTACATAGTTGCTATGGACAGAAACACCTATGATATGTCCAACCTTTATTTATTTATTTATGGTTGTTACTAAACAAGTTAAAACTGCAGAACTATAGAATATTGACTGAAAAACAAACTAGCTAGTAGTGGACAACTGTGATGTCATGCCGGCAAGTCGCAATCTATATTTCTATGGCTCTTTATTTCTCTTGAAATATTCGTGTCCAACGTATATCTGGACATGGGTATGTGGATATGACCCTCTAAGAACCCTCCATATTCATGGAAAAAAACTTGGAAAATTTTGAACATAGATGTGACAGACAATGAAACACATACCCTCATCCAACACTCACGCTCAAGTCCAACTAACATTGGTAGCAATACAATGTCTTTGATCATAGTTATACTGATTACAATAAATTGATTTATGGAAACTGGATAATTCAAGCAACTAATTATCAGGGAAAAAATAGCATCTTCAAGGTCAAAACATTCTGACATTCAGTATATATTAGAAGGAAAAGGAGAAACATTACACATCTCCAAAAAATCCAACTATAGAAAAGATGCAAGATTATATTTTGATAAACATTAACCAAATAATTAAACTTAGATTAGTTACGCAAAATGGTACAAATGTTTCTCAACGAAGCTAATCCTTGGTCAAAAGCTAGTTGGCATCCGCTACATGAACTGATGAAGTTAGGTCAACAATACATATATCTAATTCAGACATCTTTCTACGATTAAGGTGAAATTTCTGCAAGATATCTAGTTGAACGTGCAGCTTAAACTGCCCAAATGTTTCTTATACCAATTTCCCCATATTGCTACAGGTGCATCTCAACAATTATAATTTTTGCTAGATGAGGAGGTTTTCTGTTTCCCAAAATCTAGGTAATCACAAAACAGGACCAGCCTAATACCTCCTTTAATTAGATTGATAACCAAAAAGTTATCAGATAAAACTACACAACTTTATATATACTGGTAAAATCCTATTTTGGACATCCTAATATCAAAACTGACAAAAATTAAATGATAAACAAAGTGATTAAATTTCCAATGATTCAGCAAAAAGGCAAAAAAAAAAAAAAAAAAGGTTAGGAAAGTCGATTACCTCAACCATGAGAACACCAGGCATTATAGGCCTCTCAGGGAAGTGTCCAGGAAAAAAATTATCATTTATGGTCACATTCTTTATACCAACGGCTGACACCCCTGGAGTATATTCTATTATTCTATCCACTAACAAAAATGGAAACCTTCAAGCCAAAAAACAAAAAAACCAATAAACATGCATCAGGATCAAGCAAAAGAAAAGTTAAAAAATATAATAAATACAAAAGTTTACATCACCTGTGTGGTAATATCTCTCTTATTTGATTAATGTCCAGCACAGTAGGATAAGCTGGGAACCCTGATCAATCAAGAACAAAGATTTCATTTAGAATATAAAGATTTTCAAAAAAAAAAAAAAAAGAAGAAAAAAGTGAAAATTAGGAGGGAAAAACGAAAATAAGTGTACTTGTTTCAATTGGGGTGTCCTTATCTGTGCCGTTGGGCGCGTTTAAAGAGCAATGAAGGGCTGAGTTGGAGCGACAGGTGAGTTTTAGAGAGAGTGAATGAGATCCAGGCAAAGAAAGAGATGGGTAAGGAAGAGGCTGGAAGGGCCTTCCGGGTTGACTCAATGAGCCGTGGGTGAAAGACACGAGCGAGTTGGAGGCAACTGCCATTGTTTGAGAGATGAAAAGATCGCAATCGAGCAGCAGCAATGGTGGAGATTTTGAGTTCGAAGCGAGTGTAAGTGAAGACTGCCTATGCTTATACTATATTCTATTTCAATGGTCGGCACCAAAATTAAACAATAATTAAAATAATTAATAAAATTCATTATTATCATCGCCAATGAATATAAACTGCTTTGATGGTGGAAATTTTCCTTCCTTTTTTACGTCGTAATAATCGTCATCGTTGCAACTAATACTTGAGCTTTATAATTTAATATGCTTTTATTTTAATATTTTTAAAGATTTCGTTAAGAAACATATCAAATGAGATAAAAAAAAGTATCAAATATTTTATTTTTTAAATATATTTAAAATATATGTATTTTGTTATTAATTTCATTTATGAAATATAAAATAATTTCTTCTAATTATATATGTTGCTTGAATTTCAGAAAACAATCTAATTTATTGATCATTTGAAAGATATCTAATAATAATAATAATAATAATACTTGTGCTATAGACTTTTATTTTTTTTGTTTAATTGAGTTACATTAAATTTAATTTTGAACATACTATAAAAATATGTCATGAATATGATATTTTGATAAACACAAAAATAATATGATAAATGCAATACAATGAGTTAAAATAATATTAATACAACATATTTAATACATATATTATATTTATATTTTTAATTTTAATATTTAATAATTTTTGTTTTATTTATATTTAGGAAAACACAAAATATAGTACGCATATATATATATATATACAATATCGTCAAATTTAAGTTGTAATCTATTTCTTTCTTATTTATAGCATCAAAAAATATTTTATTATTAATACTAAACTCTTGGAATATTTTAGACAAGTTGTAACTAGATGTATTTATGGGTTAAATCGGATCGGATTTGGGTCAGATCTAAGCATGATATTAACATTATATATGCTTACCCAAGCTTTAACTAGATCAGAGTCGGATCAGGTTTAAACATTATATTAACATCATTTATGCTCACCCAAGCATAAATTATTATTAGGAAAATTCTTAAAGTTAATACTACATCTGCTTATTGTTAATATTTGCCTATAAAGAAAGTTTATTTATTTGTTGGGTAAGAGCAAGAAAATAATTAGTAAGGGATTATAAATATGACTTTCAGTTATAAAATAACACGAACACGATGTGAATACTAATATTTTAAAAATTATATCAAATGAATTATAATATATCAAAATTTATTTAAATATAAACTATAATAAGCACAAGTATATAATACGATAATATATATAAATATGATATAAATACAATAAATATCAAATTTATTAAAATTGCATATTCGTCGTGGACAGTTCAATAAATCACAAAAACGTGCATTTTCCCATTTCGTTTAACAATTGATTTTAAAAGCTAATAACCTGTTTATTATACTTTATACTTTTATAGCATATATAGCAGACTAGAGTTTAAGATTGGTCCCTACACCATCTACTCTCTCAATTCTCAAATTAAGGATTTAGACATTAAACATAATTTTAAAAAAAATTAATTCAGGTACTTTTATTAAAGATTCAATGTGTAATTTGTTCACCGAAATATATATATATATATATATATATATATATATATATATATATATATACCTCCAT
>JBBYHL010000010.1:273553-374533 GCA_038381835.1 Adansonia madagascariensis
ATAATATATATATATATAAAAGATGAAAAAGGGAGGGAAGAACATGAAGGAAAGAAAATGAGAAGAAAAGAAACAGGGAGAAAGGAAAGACAAAAAGAAAAGAAAATTTTATATTTTTTTTGTTATTTTTTGTATGTTTAAACTATTAGAAATTTATATAAAATTTTATACGTTAAAAATTCATTTTATGTAGATTTTGACACGTTCGTGTATTTGTATTTATGTTATTCTTTATGTCGGGTTCGGGTTTGTGTTTGTATTTTTTTTTATATTCAATGTATTATAAATTTATATAAACTTTTACATTTTAATAATTTACTTTATGTAAATTTTGATAAATTTATATATTAGATCATGTTCATATAGTTTTTCATGTAGTGCTTTAATTATTTTTCTCATGTTGTATTCGTGCCGTGTTTCAATCCATCATTTAGTTTGTATAGTTTGTTCTAGTAATTCAATTTAGATAAAATTTGCATATCCATGTTATATCTCAATTCATCTCAAATTTTCATATTTTGTTATATTAATTCAACTTAAAGAAAAAAGTTGCATATTCGTGACATGTTTACTTTGTTTTTAGTATATTTAAAATATTATAAATTTTTTACATTAATAATTTATTTTTTGATAAATTTTGACATGTTCATATATTTACGTCACACTCATGTTATTTTTCTTATTGTCTCATGTTTTTTTTAAAATTATTTTTCATGTTATTTTTATATCATTTCTTAATTTATCTTATATTTTGCATAACTTGTCATAATTATTTAATTTTAACTTTAAATTTATTTGAGTTGATAATTGCACTTGTCATACACATTAAGTTAAAATCATGTTCATAATTTTAATTTGACTTTTTAATGCGTAAGAGAAATATTGTCTAATGTTTTTAATAACTATTACTTGCCATAAATTTTTAAAGTCGAGTAAAATGCGCTTAACTTGAAATTGAGACAAAATTTCGGGGAAGCTAAATGGATTTTAGTTTCTTTAGTTTTCATGCACTCATAATTCGTGGGAAATGGCGTAGTTTTTAATTTGCTGTTGAGCTTAACATTTTATAATATTAAATATAATTATATAAATATGATATAAATAAATAATTAAAAGAAAAAAATATATATTTCAAAGTTATATAATATAAATTATAAATTTATCAAAATTTATATAAATATAAAATATTTTAAATATGATCATAATATAATAATATATCAAATGCGATAAAAATATATAAAATTACCAAATCTGACCTTGCATGAATCAACGTGTGTTTCTATTTCACATAGGAGTCTTTCTTTTCGTTGCATAAAACAATAAAGATTTTTAATAGACAATTAACAGAAGAATTTACCCTTTTAATTAATTCAGCCACTAATGTGGAGATAAACAAAATGTCATGTTTGTATTTTTTTTGGTTATTTTATAATCGTATTTTAAGTTTTTTATTTTTTTAAAATTTTGATATATTAATTATTTGTATGATATAAATTTTGATATATTTATTCGTGTCATATATTAAATACTTTATATATATCATATTCGTAAAATTATATCTAAAATTGCCAAGCAAGAGGCACGTTTAGATAGGTCTATTTATCCTCTAAGTTTGGAATTGATTATTATTGATTCGAATTTAATCAATTTGAATCAAATTATTATTTAACTAATATATATTATTTTTATTAAAATATAATTAAAAATATATAAATATTAATATAAATTAACTTCTTAATATCTACTACATATCTCAAATAAGAAAATATATTTTTGGATTTAGCTTGATTTATGAATACCTTTATATCAACCTTTATTATTTAACTTTTAATATGAGTTAGGTTGAAATTTATTTTTAGTAAAATTTTAAACAAGTTTTATTAAAAAGGTAGTGAAATTTTTAATCTTCACAAATTTAAATATTGATACATATTTTTTACGATATATTTAAAAAATTAAAAAGTAACTAAACAATAAAATATATAATAATTTTTTTATTTTACTTATAAAATAAAAATTTTACTGTCAATATATTAAAAAATTAAATTATTTTATTTAATATTGAGATATGTGCTGTAAAAATAAATACATCTATTTCTAACCACTAATAAAAAGTGTTATCATAATTACACCATAGCTATTACTTCTCTCAAATTCTCTCTGGTCTTGGGCATTCACCAAGAATATTAAAATTGGGAGTGCAAAAATTTGTTACTTATTTATAAATTAGAAAGGTTGATGGGCCTGTCTTCAATCTACACATTTTTAACACTTTTTTAATACTTAAAAAAAAAAGTTTACAATACTTAAAATATATAGAGTAAAAAAAAGTTGAAATGAGCTATTAAAGAAACTCTTTATTTATTTTATTTACAATTAAGAAAAAGGAAATTCAAATCCTAAGAGATAGTTATTTATTTATTTATTGCAAAGTAAAATATAACTCGTCAAATTTTATAACTCTGTTTTAAATTTTTAGATATCATATTTGTACATCTTATACTAGTCGCAATGACTGATAATAATTTGGTTTGAATTTTTTTTAAAAAAAGTTATAACGTGTAATATTTTAGTTTTTTAAAAATAGAATCAAATGCTAGATATAATCGAATCAAATTTTATAGGTTCGGATAACTTCGGCTAATCGGTTTTTCTAAATTAAAAAATCTTGTTCTCTAGTATTTTTAATTTTTTACTAATTTAAAAATAAAATATTTTATTTTTATTATAAAAAATTAAAAACTACTTAAAACTGAAATAAAAAATAGAATTCAATTCAATTTGAATAGATATAATTTTCTAATTTATAAATAAAAAATCAAACCAAATATATTTAATTTTTTTGGACCTTAATGAGTTGATTGGAAGATTTTCATTATGAAAAACAAAAAAAAAAGGATGAAGCAATAAGATATTAATAATGACAACTTAATTGTCGAGAACGACAAAACCCTAACGTTCGTAATGTTGGAATTGGCATGTAATTGTATTTCCCAAATGGTACAAGGCAAAGCAAATGGGGGCAAAATCGAGGTTTTGAAAAATTTTACTGGACCCAGCATAGCTCAACTGTAAAGAAACAGCTTTGGGTCATGTCTAGTGGGTTGGGTCATCACTCTTTAATGTGACTCATGTCTCCACGGGCCACTTTGTGGACCGATGCAAACATTGATGCCACCTCCTAAGATTGCCATTCCAAGCCGGACCTATGATCCTTAATTGTGATTCTAAGTTTTACTCATGACGATTGAAATTGAGTTAAATCTTTAAAATCTTATAATATATTTTTTATATATATATATTTAAAAAAATTTTGGTCTTATAGAATTTGTGATTGTCTTATTATATATTATATATATGAGTTTGTATTTGATACATTGTCAATGAATAATATAATAACAGTTAAGTAATATATAAATAAAAAAATTTTAAAATCTTTAGAAATAACTATAAGTAATCATATTTTTTAATACACAGTATCATATAATTCACTGTCAGTGTATCGAGTTATATACTAATAGTGTATTAAATATTAATCTTATATATATATATACATGAAATTGAAAAATTTTAGAGGGGCAATGGCTACCCCTTGCCTCTCAGAAGATTTGCGATGATTTGTTCACAAAAATATTTATGTTTCACCATTTCCATTTTTTCCATTTTTAATAGAAAATGGATAATTAGATATAATGACAGATCTTGATATTTGATTTTGAATATTCAATTAAAAATTAAAAATTTTTGTACATGTTTTCATTCGAAGTATGTCACTATATTTTGTTAATATAAAATATAATAAAAAATATTCATTCGTTAGTTGAAGGTGTCAAGTGATCTTACAATAAAATAATAATAAAATTTTGAAAGTAAAAATTGTTGGAAAAAATAAAGGAAATCCAATGCTGCAATATAAAACGGCAATAATTGAAAAAGAAAAATTATACCAAAATTAAAAATCCGAGTAAAGAATAAAATTACTAATTACGAAGAATTGAATTAATATCGATTGAGTTGAGGTTCAAAACCTTTAACCTTAAGATGATTATTGCTCACCTTTCAGTGCTTGATTGTTTTGTGCAATTCATCTCCTAAGCCTCCTTAATTACATCACAGATTGAAAGCACTGTCAATCCAAACACAGCGAACTAAATGCAAAAAATTCTCTCTCAAATGGAAACGAAATGGATACCGAGAACAAAGACGAGAGGATTTTTTTGAATAGAAATAATGAAGTGACTAGAAAAATAAACTGACAGCCTTTTAAAAATCGTTATCTGATAGTTTATAAAATAACTAAAATACAAATAGATATAACTATTCGAAAGAAAGACATGTCTTAATCAAATAATTAATTGATTTTGGGCTAGGCAAAAATATGTTACCGGGTTGAGCTTTAAAAAGATAAGGCTCGCTTGACTTTTAACCCAAACCCTAGCCCAAGCTTAGACCCAAGTGTAGCCAAACCCAACTCGGCGCGATGCATGCACCAACCAATTTCTTCCTCTTTAAGTGGATACGATGAGATCAATTTTTCATTTATCATAAATATCAATCGTGTAGTATAAATATACGCTGTATATCTATATACAACGATTTATATATTGATATATACAGATATTTTATATTATACACTCTTAATTTATTACTAGTATCCAACAAAAAAGAATTACATTTACCAACTTGCAAAAGGAGATCCTTGGGACCTTTTGCAAAAGGCAAGCTATTGACCAATTTTGAAGTTAAAAAAAAGAAGAATGCGAGTCAAATGAGAATTGACAAGCCGAGTGGAAATAAACGACAAAATATTTTTTTGACTTTCTTTAATTGATTGAAGTCCTCAAAAGAAAGTTAAAATAATAAAATAATTACAATTTAATATTTATGTCTAATCATTTGATTTTAGAACTTAATGGATAATGATTGCTCGATAGATAAAATAAAAATAAATAAATAAAAATGTAATTTTAATATTTTAAAATTATAATGCAATATAGATAAAATAAAAATAAATAAATATTAATTTTATTTTGGGTCAATTTGATTTTATACATATAAAGAAATTTATAAAATTTTTGGAGCCAAGTTCCTCGTAATCACCTTCCGCCTTTAATTAAGTATTAGAACTTATATTTAGTCAAATAACTTACTCTAATAACTAACTCTGTTAACAAAAATCTGACGTAATCTGGTTGGTCAAGAACAATTCACCAAATATCAAGATAATGACATGTCAACGTGAAGAAATTTTTTATTTTTTATTTTTATTTTAAAATTTTTAAAACTTTTTGGAATTAAAAAAAACTTGGGGAAAATAAAAATTGGAAAAAAAAATAAAAAATTTCATTTAAATATATTTTTTTTGAATTTTAATAATCTCTTTTCCTTTTATTTTTAGAATTTTGAGTTAAAATTTTAAAATAAAAGTGAAATTAGGAAAAAAAACAATGGAACTGAGGGAGAGAGAAAAGATGAGAGGAACAGGAAATGAAATTAAAAATGTTATATTTTAGAAAAAAACTATTAATTTAAAAAATAATTGAGTAGCTTTTGATGATTAGTTATTTTTTTTTAATTAAAGCATATTAAAAAGGATGAGTAATTTTTTAATGGGTAATTATTTTTTAAAATTAAAGTATTTAAATATTTCTAATATGATTTTAATACTATAGAGATTTAACGTTGGTTTTATGTAATTTTTTTTAATTAAGTTGTTTGATTTTAATACTATATAGATTTAATGTTGGCTTTATGTAATTTTTTAATTAAATTGGTATTATTTGACTTGTGATATTACTTCAACCAAAAAATTTTATTACAATAAGTTCTCAATCTGAAATGTGATAAAATAGACCTGACAATTCGTGTTTTTGCATGTCATTTCATATATTCTGTCGTGTCATAATTGTATTTAAAGTTTTTTTTTTTACATTTATATCAATTTTAATACACTTATAATTCATATTAGATAGATTTTGAAAATGTATTTATGTTGTATCGTGTCATAATTTTTTGATATTATGCATGTAATATTCATGTAATTGTATCAAATATTGTCAAGTCTAGATAAAAGTATGTAAAAAATTAAATTCAAAAAAATTGTGATTATGGTAGACTAAATCCTTAAAATTGCTAAAATACAAGTATACAAGGATTAGTTTTCAACATTGACCCATGCATCATCAAAGGCAATAGGGTAATTTTGTTGATTTTGCGACATATATATATATATATAAAGGTTTAAATCTATATTATTATTAAAAAAGTGATTGAATTTAATGTTACGAGTCAAAGTGATATTAATTTATTAAAAAATAATTCAAATAAATTTATTGTAAACATAAAACTAATTGTATATGCATCTTTTAATATCATGTAATTCATGTAAATTTATTATTAATAAGAGATGTAGTTTTTCAACTCTATGTACTGTTGTGCATTTTTTTTATTTTTTAATTTATCCTTATGAAGAAAAAATTTCATATGCATTTTCACCTGCCATAAAATCTAATACAATATAAAGTCCTTGTACTGATTAAATTCATCACCAAAGTTTCTATTTGTTATTGCAATTAATTGAATTCTTAAATTGTTATTCGCACCTAAATAAGTTGTTATTAGGACTAAAAACTAAGCAGTGTTAAATAATTTTGCCAGTAGAGACCAAAAAAAAAATGAAAAAAAGATTTGTCATGTGGCTTGGATGACATGGATTGAAGTTTTGCCACATGATACAATGAATATTAAAAATTTTCGATGAAGAAACAAGAAAAAAAAAAAAAAAAAAAGGAATTTCATGAAATTAAGTGCAACTATGAATGCTATTTGTATTTTTCCTTTTTATAAAAGAGGTCAGTACAAAAAGAATGGATTACAAATGCCGCGACTTAAATTTGAAGCTGGAGGATGATAATTTTTTTTTATGTTTATCGATGAAAAATAAGGTTATTCGTAGTTGTAGTTGTATCCTCATTTATCTTTTGCTTGCTTACTAGAAAGAAATGTTTAGTTTTTTTCCGATATTCATTCAACAACCAAATCTAAGTGCTTTGTTGATGGTATTATCATTGTTAAGACAATAAATTAATCAATTTATTTAGCATAATTTTAATATATTAATTAGTCAATTGATTTTTATTTTTTTATTTAGTTTAGCTCAATTATTTTTATTTTCTTATTTCATTTAGCTCAATTATTTCTATTTTCTTATTTAGTTTAGCTCAATTATTTCTATTTTTTTATTCAGTTTAGCTCCTTATATATAAATACCCACTTGTACTGATACTTTTACAATATAAAAAATATAAGAAACTCTTTCTCTTCTCTTCCCTCGTTTTCTTCTCGTCCACCAATCTAAGATTTCAATATGATATCAGAGCCTCGTCCAAAAAAAAAAAAAGATTTTTGGGCTCTATCTCTTTAGGATTTTTTAGCTAGTTTCCAAGATCTTCGATCCGTCTTAAAGCAATTTGGTCAATACCAAATTGTTCTTCTCTTCCTAAAGATCACAGTAGATGAAAATCCACTCCCAAAAACCCGTCCACACGCTCTCACGCGATGTCGAAATCCGCTGTTAGCAAAATGCAATTTTTCAGAGTATAAAAAGTAGAAGACAACCAAAACGTCTTTTTGGCATTCAGCAGCAATGTCAAACAGCCGCATCATCATCCACGTAAGCAATGAGGCCGAGTCATAATCCACGCAGTAGGCCATGAAAACATACGTGTCATAAAAAGAGGTTCCAATCATCGACACGTCGGCACATGGTGGTCCAATCATCGCCACGCCATCAGTGAAGGTGGCTGCCACGTCCTCCCCCACATAGCACGTGTCCGATCTCTATTTGTCCACGTGTTTCTCTGTCATTGCCACATCATCATCTCGATTAGCGGCCACATCGTCGTTCATTCGTGGTATACACGTGCATAATTCTATTAGTAAACGTGTCCTGTAGCGCCACATTAACTTTCTTCTCTTCTGGTCTGATTCAGTTTGGTTCAGTTCAAAGTTTTTTAACCATCAGTCGGTTCATCCTCTTTTCATCCGGTTCCTTTACAAACCATAGCAGTTCTTAAGGTTTTCGACCATCCTGAATCCATTTTTTGGGGTCTATTTTATCAAAATCCAACTTTACAGTCACGCTTTCTCTTTTCGTTGATCTTTTCTTACAATGCATGCTTTCAAGATCAAGTTTTCAAACTCAATCTTTCATCTTCTATGCCACCTTAAGTTTGAAGAGGGGTGTTAAGACAATAAATTAGTTAACTTATTTAGCATAATTTTAGTATGTCAATTAGTCAATTGATTTCTATTTACTTATTTAGTTTAGCTCAATTATTTTTATTTTCTTATTTAATTTAGCTCAATTATTTCTATTTCCTTATTCAGTTTAGCTGCTTATATATAAATACCCACTTGTACTAATACTTTTACAATATAAGAAATATAAGAAACTTTTTCTCTTCTCTTCACTCTTTTCCTTCTCGTCCACCAATCTAAGATTTTAACAATCACAATTGGGATGTTTCATTATGATGCATTCTTGGTAACCTTTTCTAATACTAAGAAATCTAGCAAGCATTTGAATGCAGCTTTCAAATCTCCATCAAACCAGACTTTCATATTCCTAAATTAAATTTGCTTCAACAAATTTAAAAATGTTAAAATTTAGATCTTGATTTATTATTAATATAACAGAAAACAGAATTTCCTGGTTTTCCCTGCATGAACATTTTTAGCAGGAATGCTGAATCCCAGCATCACTTACATTTATCGCAATTTTCAAAGCTTTATGATTAAATTGTTTTCACTTTAAGCTTGCATTGTGATTTTCAAAGCTTTATATAATTGTTCTCAATCATCCACCTGAGACTCCAAAGGTTTTGCTCAGATTTATAAGACCAGTAGGCCCATCCGAAAGTTGCACGACTATAAACATCTAGTTGAGCTTCTGCAAATCTCTGGTAATCTTCTATTGATGTATCGTTTTGTGCAAAGTCTGCAGTCCATTCCCCTGCAAACAAAAAAGAGAAAAAAAAAAAAAAAAAAGGAGTTTTCACCAGCATTCAAATTCATCACAAAAAAAGTTTGAATATTGCATACGTTAACAGTTCCAGACTTATTTACCAACAAAAACCGAGGGACCATTAGCTGAGGTCAAGCTGCTGAGATCAGAAGATACTTGATTATTGATGAAATCGATCTGTTGTTGCGCATTCATCTCGCTAAACTCTTCTGAACACAAGTTGTAGTAATGCACATCGATGGCTACACGATCCAAGCTACTCGCAAACGGGAGCAGCTCCTTAGAGTCAGCAGGTCCCAACCGATTTGATAGTACCACGTAAGCATTTGTGTACTTCCTCACGGCATCATATCCGGCTTTATAATACTTTGTAAGTGCATCTAAAGTGACACCAGGTGCAAAAGGCTCGTTCATCAATTCAATTGCAGCCAAACTCGGATTTCCAGCATATCTGTCAAACAATTATATTTGAACATTCAAATGCAAGTAGTGACTGATCTAATTTTGAGGAGAATCAATTAACCAGTTCAAGAAATGATAGAAAATAAATCCGGGTTTCGTCTTGCTGGTTCATATCTAGGATTTAAATTCAAGCATTTGCATTCTTAACCTTGCAGCAAGAAACTCTATTACTGCCACGGTGTCGTTGATGTCGGATTCACCCCATTCTATATAATCATCCCTCGACCCGCTGTTATCATGACGGTTCTGTGAGGCTTTAAGTGCATGCAAATCGACAATTACCTTCGTCCCATATTCCTGCATTAGTTTGTAGACGAAGGCGAGTTCAGATTAGTAATTGATAAGTCTTCTTAATGTAATTGTCACTATCCTAGAAGATTTCTTACTCTGCCCATGTGAAAGCTCTGTCCATGGCTTTTGAAGATCCACCAACGAAAGGCCTTGGGGGAGTCGGATCATGCGCTATCCACCACCCCACAGGTATTCTCACGGCAGTTAGACCATTTGCTGACATGAAATCGAAATCCTCCTCAGTGATGTAAGAATTCCAGTGATCCTGTAAAGCATAGTTTCATACAAGAGTCATTTCTAATATAATATGTACGTATCGAATATATATTGTTTACCGAGAAAAGGAGCCCTCACCTGCATGACTTGAGGGGCTTTATCAGGGCCATAACCATTTGCGATTTGAAATTCACCTAGGAAGTTGTTTGGTAAGACTGTCATTTTAAACACAGATGGATCACTATCGTCCCAACTGGAGCCTTGATAATCTGCAGTTACTAGTGTCTCCGATTGTGCCTAATTACAATGTGAAAACAAAATAGTTAATTGGCTTCAGCTAACATTTGTTCCTTAAGATGAAAAATTATTATATGGTATTTGAAAGGACATTCATCAATGAATCGTATAACTGTGTTGGACATTTACATATATCCCATACTCACCCAAGTCTAGGTAACATAGGTCTTAGATATCATTTCAAAGTTTTTTTGACTGCTTTTTTATTCTTCAATTCGAGATGTTTGGATCTGTAATGAAAGCTATTGCAATTTGAGGTCAGTGCAACAGAGTACCTGTAGGAACAAACCATTTGGTGCTCTAAGGCGAACTCGATTGCGATCAGCATCACTCCTTACAATCTGAAATGTCTCTAAATCGCCAGGTGTACTTGAAACAGCTTCTACACCTTGACTTCCCAACCCCACAAACTGCTTGCTGAACACTCTCAAGTTAAAGGACGTCTCGTTCATCCTCCATAACTGCGTCAAAGAAAGCAAAAGTATATATATTAACGAAGAAAGCAAAAGCTTTGCAAACTCATTAAACAATTAGCCTATGACATGAAAGAACAAACCCTGAAGGTTTCCCAATCAGAAGCCGTGGGACGGTTGGCTACTATGACTGTTCCACCACCATTTTCAGAGCATAAATATTTGTTTAGCTTTGTGGAGAGAAATTGAACTCGAGCTGCATCCTACACCAATTAAACATATAAAAAAAAAAACTGGAAATTCAGGGATCAGTTCTGATAATTAAATGATTGAAACCTTAACTAAAAGAAAAGTGAAAGCAACAATAATAATACCAAAAGATCTTTGTTAATTATTCCATCAAAAAGAGGATGATTCATCCATCCTTCAGTGACAAGCCAGTTGCCAAGGTTTACCGCCTTAAATGGCAAATTAAGGTCTGAATTTTGTGCATGGGAAGAAGAAGGAAAACATGAAATAAGGTTGAAAAATAAGACGAAAGCTAAGTAAGTCATGTTTTGTTTAGCCCGGTCCTTGTGTTCTGATAATTTGAACCAGTTTGTGAACATCTCAATTTATAAGCACATCAAGAAGCCTCAAAAAGTCATTCATAAATCGTCTCATATCACACAATTATAAATAAATGGATAAAAAAATTAATTTTCAATATATATATATATATATAAACAGAAGCTTTCCATAAAAAAGACCTTCTGTGGATAGCCTAACATTCTTCACTAGTGGATAGTCTAACTTTAACAACTAACGTAATCTAATTACTACATTTTTATTTGATTTAAAATGTCTTTAATTTAATAAATAAGTTATTTGACTAAACAAATTATCCTTTTTTTCCCTATTATTGATATGTTTCAGTTCATTCAATTTACCTTCTATAAATAATTAATATTCAAATTTAAAAATTGAAATTAGAAAGTAAATTAATTATAATTTTTTTAATTTTTGTGTCCAAACAAAATAAACTGCTTAAATTTAACTATTCAATAACTATATTAATTTCTATTTTTAAGTTGATAAATATATATAAATGGAAATTAAATATTATATTTTTAAATATTTTTAATTTCAATTTTTAACTATTCAATAAATGACTGATTATAAACCCAAACAAATATATATAAAAATGGGAATTAAATCTTAAATTTCAAATACAAAAAGAATTCTGCCTCTAAATATATTTCTCTAACATAATGAGCTCTAAATCAAAAGATCATACATAATAATTCAAAAACTATATAATACAAAAAATTTTATTGGTAACACATATATGTATATATATATATATATATATATATAATATGCTAAGATTTTCACTGATTCTGTTGCCTAATTTTATGAGTATTTGACAAAATATTAAATAACACTTACTACTAATTGTAATATTTTCTATTTAATTACTCCTAACTTTACAATACTCAAATTAGTGTCTAAATTTTATATTAACCCTATAAATAGATGTATTGAGATGTCCTGTGTTTTACGTAAATTCAAGATAACGATCAATAAAATTAACCTCTTTTAGAAAATATTAAAAAATCTTATACAAAAAATCTTTTATATTATATTTTATATAAATATATTAAAATCAAAACTTCTGGTAGAAAAAGACAATATCTTTTGTGTATGACTTATAACGTTGACATGTGATTAGTTTAAAGAAATCGCTATATGCCTTTAAAATAATCTGTATTTCAAAATTCAAAATTGGAATTACATCTAAATAAATTTCAAATATTTCTTTTCTTTTTATGTTAAATATATTAAATGGTCATATTTAAGTGATTAGTAAATTGTCTTCTATTACACTATTGTAAATACTTAGTAAAAAGTTATTTTTTAATATATCTTATATAAATATATAAAAATTAAAGCTTTTGAAAAAGAAAGACAATTATCTTATGTGAATAGTCTAATTTTCAGACAATGGATAGTTTAACTTAGCCACACATGTGATCTAATTAATACATTTTTATTTTAATTAAAAATATCTGTAATTTAATAAATAAGTTATTTTAACTTATCTAATTACTTTTTTCCTGTTTTAGATATTCCTTATTATTGATTATAGTTTTTAATTCAATTTACCTTCTACAAATAATTAATATTCAATTTTAAAAATTAAAATTAGAAAGTAAATTAATTATGAATATCTTCTTTTTATTTGTGTCCAAACAAATTAAATTACTTAAATTTAACTATTCAATAACTATATTAATATTTATTTTTAAATTATAAATGAAAATTAAATACTAAATTTTAAATACAAAAAGAATTTTGCTGCTAAATATATTTGTCTAGCGTAATGAGTTCTTAATCAAAAGATCATACATGATAATTGTAAAACTATATAATACAAAGATTTTATTAGTAACAAATATATATAATGCTAGGATTTTCATTTATTCCATTCCTTATTTTAAGGGAATTGAACAAAATATTAAACAACTCTTGCTACTAATTATGATATTTTTTATGTAATTATTCCTAACTTTATGATCAGTCGAATTAGTATGTAAATTTTACATTAACCCTATAAATAGGATGTCTTGGATGTCTTTTGTTATATTTTAATTCAAGAAGATGATCATTATAATTGGCATTTTCTGAAAAATGTTGGAAAATCTTATACAATAAACCGTTTATCTTATATTTTACAAATATATAAAAGTCAAAACCTTTGACGAAAAAGAAAAAGTACTATGTTTATAGCTTATAAGTTTGACATGTGGATAGTTTAAAGAAATTGCTATATGTTTTTCAAATAATTTATATTTCAAAAGTCAAAATTGAAATTAAAACTAAATAAGTTTTAAATATTTATTTTCCTTTTATGTTAAACATATTAAATTCTCAAATTTAAGTCATTAATAAATTGTTTCCTATCATACTTTTATAAATAAATGGCTAAAAAAATTATTTTTAATTTATCTTATATAAATATATAAAAGTTAAAGCTTTGGATAAAAAAGGCAATTACCTTATATGCATAGCCTAACTTTCTAACAAGTGGATAGTTTAACTTAACAACACATGTGATCTAATTAATACATCTTTATTTGATTTAAAAAATCTTTAATTTAATAAATAAGTTATTTTGACTAAACTAATTAATTTTTTTCCTCTTTTGAATATTCCTTATTATAGACTTATATAGATATGTTTGAATTAAATTCAATTTAACTTTTATAAATAATTAATATTCAAATTTAAAAATTGAAATTAGAAAGTAAATTAACTATTAATACTTTTTCTTTTATTTTTGTATCCAAACAAGTTAAGTTGCTTAAATTTGACTATTCAATAACTATATTAATTTTTATTTTTAACTTGTTAAAAATTTCTAATTATAAACCCAAATAAATACATATGTATAAATGGAAATTATATCTTAAATTTCAAATACAAAAATGATTTTGCCACCAAATATATTTGTCTAGCATAATGAGCTCTTAATCAAAAGATAATACAAAATAGTTCAAAAGCTATATAATACAAAGATTTTTATTAGTAACAATTCTATTTATAAATATATAATACAAAGATTTTATTTGATTCAAGTGCCTTATTTTAAAAGAATTTGACAAGATATTAAATAAATATTACTACTAATTATGATATTTTCTATTTAATTACTCGTAACTTTACGGTTGGTCAAATCAGTATTTATGTTTTACATTAAACCCTATATAGAGGATGGACTAGGATGTCCTATGTTTTGCGTAAATTCAAGAAGATTATCAATATAATTAGTCTCTTTTAGAAAATGTTGAAAACTTTATACAATAAATCTTTTATCTTATATTTTATATAAATATATATAAAAGCCAGCACTTTTGTTAAAAATGAAAAAATATCCATTGCCTATGGCTTATTTATAAGGTTGAAATGTGGATGATCTAAAGAAATTTTTATGTACTTTTTAAATCATTTATATTTCAAAAATCAAAATTCGAATTAGAACTAAATAAATTTCAAATATTGCTTTTCCTTTTATGTTAAGTTAGCAAAAGGGATCGTAGTGTATCAATAAAATTTTTAATAAAGCTCCTCAAAAGTAAAAGTGTTGAGGTCCTCTTTTGGAGAAGACCAACAATATCAGGAACATGACCTGCAATATGGAAAAACGAGGTCAAAGTATGCCAAAGGTTAAGCCTCTGAGGCGTGCTCCGATACCAAGTCTGAGGGTGTGGAGAAAGAGTCCGAAGAAAGAAATGAGATAATTTGGGTTTTTCAAAAGGTCTTACATGGGCTTGTGATTTTGTTCGGGTAGTTATTTTTCAAGGAATAGAGTGTACGGTGGACATATGTCCTCTCCAGAGTGGGATGCCTTCAAATATTTGACGAAGTGATTTTATCCAGTGCTTTGTGTGTCTTGTCTGGATACGGCGATGTAATTTTATCAAGTTCTTTGCGTGTCTTATCTAGATATGATGACCTGTAACTTAAGGGTCCTGATAGTTCTTGACGTGTGAATGGTGATATAATTTCTTTAAATGGTGATATAATTTCTTTATGTATTTTATAAGCAATCTTTGATGTCATATTTGCATATGACAAAGTAATTTTATCACCCTATTTGCGTTTCTTATTTGAATACAAGAAAATGATTTCATCACGTGCTTCGCGTGTCATGAAACGAGATGATTTTAGATTATAGATTAGGTGTTTACTAGTATATTAGACTCAGGTTTTTATTACGTGGTTCTTGAATGTTTTTCCTAACCGTAACCCTTGTTGAGATTGTCATGTGGTATTTTTTTTTTTTTTTGTCTCCATCTACATATAATGGGCAAATGTTAAAATAATATTATCACACTTTTAGCTTAAATCTTAAATTTCTTGTGATCTTATATTCAAACTTTTCAATCGAGATGATACATAAATATGAAAATTTCTCATTTTCATTCGTTAATTTTTATTTATTTTTTGTGATCGTTTATTCGTCAATTAATTCCTTTTATTGCAAGCATTCATTAAAGAATATCTATAATCTCTAATTATCATTAAAAGTTGTCCCAAATAAAGAGAGGGCAAAATTTTAATCTCGGCTTCTTTTGTTTTAGGGCAACTAGGATGAGATAGTTAGGGTAAAGGTTTTATTATTATTATTATTATTATTATTGCGATGAAGAAGGAAGGAAAGAAAAAGAAAAAAAAAAGAAACAGGGAAAAAAGGAAAGACAAAAAATAGAAGAGAATTTTATATGTTTATATTATTTTTTGTATATTCAAAGTATTATAATTATATATAAAAATTTATTTTATTTAGATTTTGATAAGTTTGTATGTTTGTATTGTATTTTTTTGTCATGTTTATATTATTTTTATATGTTCAATTTATTATAAAATTATATAAATTTTTACATGTTAATAGGTCACTTTATGTAGATTTAGACAAGTTCGTCTATTTATAACATGTTCATGTTATTTTTTCGTGTTATGTTTTAATTATTTTTCTCATATTATATTCATGTCATACTTTATTTATCATTTATTATGCATAGTTTGTCACAATAGCTGAATTTAGAGAAAATATTGTATGTTTGTGTTATATCTTAATTTATCTCATATTTTTATAATTTATTATATTGATTCAATTTAGAGAAACAGTTGTATGTTCGTGATATGTTTACGTTTTTTTTTTTGTACATTTAAAATAATACTAGTTATTGTGTTGCACGTGATTTTCATGTTAATTATCTTATATTTGTAAAAATATGTTAAATAATACAAAGATCATGAAAACAAATAAAACATTACATAAAAATATGTTCAATAAAAAAATTACTATATCTATTTATATGAAATGTATAATCAAAATTGATATGATATATAATCAAAATTATGTTCGATTCAATAAAATCGAGCAAAAATAAAATAATTATTCAATGAAAATAAAATAAAGAAGTAATTAACTTGAATCCTATTTTAACACCTTTTATCAATCAAATATGTGCATATAAATCGTTGAAGTACATATATTCAAGTTTAATTAATTAGGTAACCTGTTCCTTATTGTTGAAGTACATATATTCAAGGTTAATTAATTAGATAACCTGTTCCTTAAAGCAAGCATTTAGAATTTTCAAGTCTCAAAAGCTGCAAGACCAGTCCAAGATTATCCAAAATCATTATTCTCATGAACCCTCAATCTTTTATAAAATGTGAGAGGTAATTCTTTGTAAAAAAATGTTATATTTTTCATTTCATAAGTAATAAGAGATATTATTTCACTTACCTTTCGAGTGGGTAAGATAACAAATATATTTTAAATATGCTTAAAAATTTAAAAAAAAAAACATATAATAATTTTTTAATTTATTTGTGAAATTAGAAAAATAATTTGTTAAAAATCAGTTCTAAAAAATATAAGAACTATGCAAAAACCTCTAACATTAGTTTTCTCTCTCTTGGATTTTGTTAAATGGTTTAAAGTCCAAAAATGAGAATGACAAGCGAAACACAAATATTTTATAATACAATTATACGATACAAAAATAATATAAAAAATATAATTAAAATATGTTATAAATTATTATACAATAAAAAAATAACTTAATATAATCTTTTTTGATACAAATGAGGTTATAACTTGAGGTTATGTTACATGAATTTGGATATGAATATTAGATACTAGTATTTATCTGAGTATTTGACTTGTCTGTTGGTTAAAAGTTTGGACAAGTGAAGTCAACTGAAAAGGATCAAAAAATTAGATACGGATATGTGAATACGTCTTATAATAATATCTTAAATAAATATATATAAATACAAATAAAGTACTACCATATATATTATTTTACTTTATAATTTCTTTTAAAAAAAAAACTTGTATTTATCAGATTTATTTTTAATTATTATTATTATTATTATTATTTTAATAATCTTACACTTTTGTTCCATTAATTAGATAAGGATTTAAAATAAAACAGCCCCAAACATAATGTTTTAGTATTGGACTGAAGTTAAGACCATCCAGTTTAAATATTTTGGGCCTAAGTCCGACATATTATTTTAAAATTAAAAGAAAGCCCAATTTGTCCACTCATCTTCTCCTTCGCATTTTCTTGAGTTCTTTTCTTCCTGTTCTGTTTATTTTTCTTCATAGTCTTTTTCAGATTCCAAAAATTTTGATTTTTTTTTCCCCTCCTCTAACTACAGCATTTGTAGGCTCGTAGCTAACCACTGGCCGTATCCATATTTCTGATGACGAGTCGGACACATATTCCATGTCCGTATCAATGCCGTGTCGCGTCGACACCGGTTTGACAGCTATAACTGGCGAGTGAGGTTGAGGATGAAGGAAAAAGTTACAACGTCGTAGATTTAAATTTTAGATGCGTTAAATATTATTATAATTATATCAATTAATTAAATTAAATTTAGATATATAATTTAAATATGATATGAATATATATTAAAATTTATATAAAATAAATTATAAAAATTTTAAAATAAATTATAAATATAAAAATATACGAATATAGTATGAATAAAAGTTATATTTTAAAATTAAGAGTTTGTTTCTATGCGGCTAAAAACTATATATTTGTGTATATATATATATATATAAGTTTATTCATTTTTTTAAATATGCATGAAATATATTTATTTTTAAATGGAAGAGACATTTTTCATTTTTTTCTTTCAAATATAAAAATTATAAGAAGAGCAGAGCAGGGAATCGAATGGGTAAAATTGAAGACGGTGTGTTGTGTGTTGTTCTAAAGCACGTAGACAGAGCGGCAGCCATGAAAGCCATTTTACATTAGTTTTTCTTGTGTAACTGCGACTCTAACGGTTTCTTTGCTTACCCTCTTAATAGTAAGTCTTAAACTCTCCGAAACAATTGGCGCCAATATCTCATCCTATCAAACAGATCACCAAAAAAAAAATCATTTCATTATTCTTTCCAAACAAAAAATTAAGAAAATTAGAAGAAAAACCTTCACAATCCATAATCTCAAAGACCCAGATTTTTTTTTCTTTTTTTTCATATTATCATTGTTTTGGTTATGAATCTTTGTCATTTGACGCCTTAAGATTATTTGGAAAAATTCGACAGTTATTTCTTACTTTCTAAGTAACCTAATGAATGAAAGCCAACCTGGGGATGATCAAGACCAACGCTTTGACCGCCACCACCAGCGTCCCACGACCACCACCTCCACCGTCACCTCTCCTGATAACTCTGTCAAGAATGACAAGAAAAAGAAGGTATGTATAGATGTAATCCTTGATTTTGTTGATGGGAACAATTGTTTCTATATTTGATTGTGATTTGATTTCTTTAATTGTGGCAATCGATTGTTGGGATCAAAGTTCATTATTCCAAAGATTTTTTCTTCCAAGAGACGAGGTAGAGGAGGCTCAGATGATGATTATGTACCACCAGATTGTTATGGAGTTTCTGCTGGTATCACCCTGATTGGACCGTTAATTTGAATTCTTTATTATTGTTCTTTAATTAAGTTATTTAAGTCTTTTATGGGATATGTTTGGTAGATTTGGAGAAGAAGATTGCATCAAGGAGCAAAGAATTTTTGGAAGCCTCTTCTTACATGAGAAAAAGTTTCTTAGGTATGATAATTGTATTAGGTGCAAAATAAACCCTAATTTCCATACCATTTTTCTATTCAGGATGTAGTTATGAAAATGTTGATATATATATATTTATAATAATTTATGTGCAAAGGGTATAGTCCACGTATCCTATCATCAAGGAGGCTAATTTCTTCTTATGTGCTGCAAATTTTTGGTAGCTTACCTAACAAGAAATAGTTTGATTATAAGCCAGATATTTTTAATTGATGGATCAATGGAAGTTTCAGTTCTGATGTTGACCCTTTTGCTTAATCACCAACAACTTTTGTTGGTGTTAGAATCTAGAATTGGGAGAGGGGAAAAAAATAATGTTCATAATGATGCTAATTTCTTATCTACTGTCAGAAGGACAGGAACTTGGCGGGTTGATCGAAGGGCTGAATCTCTCGAATTTCGAGTGTTCCATGGCATCAGTGACTGAAATTCGGGATTTTCGGTATGGATTCCATGTTCGTGGTTATCTGTTTCGGTGAATTGTTATTTTTACTTGTGATCAGGCCTATGTTATGTATCTTAACAGCAGGAATATGCCATTGTTGGGCTTGCAGGATATTTGCTGCCACATGGAATGTGGGAGGGAAGACACCCAATAGTGACATGAACCTTGAAGATTTCTTGCTGATGGAGGGCTCTGCAGATATATATGTTTGTGGGTAATGATTGACTCAGGATTGTGTTCTTTTCTGTTTCTGATCTATTTCAGCATTGTTTAATATTACACCATAGCTTAAGCTCCATCCTCGACAGAATGGCTTGGAGCTATGTTACTCATACTCGGGTGTTGAGTGTTCTTGGAGGGTCATGTCTTCATACCCAAATCCGAATATGTGTCGGACATAAGTGTCAAATACAAATACATGTACTTCAAGAAAAATGAAGAGTCGGAGCCGATGGAGATACCTTTGGCAAGATCATAAGAAAGAAAGTGTTAAACTTGTCATTATGAATTGTGTCCTGATTTCATTGATGTGCTACATGGCACTGTAATGGCAAAATTACATGCAGACTCTCCGGCTTTTACAGTGAGAGTTTTTTGGAGATTGTTTTACTTAGAATATTGATTTTCCCAGGTTTCAGGAAATTGTTCCACTCAATGCGGGAAACATTCTAGTAAGTGAAGACAACGAACCTGCTGCGAAATGGCTGGCCCTCATAAACCAAGCACTTAACAAGCCGCACCACTATTCCACGTACCCCTCTCCTGACTCTGGCCATGGTTTGAAAAGCTCAAACACTAATGCCTCTAAGGAATCGAAATCTCCCACCAACCATCACATTTTCGACAAGCCTGCGCTCAAAGTCCTGAGTAAAAATTTCAGGGCAGGCAGTAGCCTTCTCAAGACTTGCAACTGTCCTGTCGATTCCACAAATGGGGAAAACCGAAGGCAAAAGAAGGTTAGGGGTTTAGCAAATAAACTAGACCTTGTCCCCCTACCTGTGCGTTATGATAGCACTGTTGATGAGTTGGTTGCACTTTCTGATATGTTCCCACTTTGTTCAACCGGAGAGATGGGTTATCGACTCATAGCCAGCAAGCAAATGGTCGGACTGTTCCTCTCGATATGGGCTCGAAAGGAGTTAGTGCCATACATTGCTCATCTCAGAGTTTCCACTGTAGGAAGAGGAATAATGAAACGCCTTGGCAACAAGGTTAGCATATGAAATGATGCTTTGATTTGATTTCCTTGGTCTTATTATATCGTGATCAATGATTGCATCTCTTGAAAACATGATTGACAATACTTTGAGAATGAATACCACACTTGACACAAAACTCTACTAAGTTAAATTCATGTGGGAAGTAATCAACATTGCAGGGATGTATAGCAGTAAGCATGTCCTTGCACCAAACGAGCTTTTGCTTTGTGTGCAGTCACTTAGCTTCCGGTGAGAAGGAAGGCGATGAGCTCAAGAGGAATGCTGATGTTTCTGAGATCCTCAAAGGCATACAGTTTCCCAATATTTGCAAAACTCCGAATCATCGAGGCCCAGAGAAAATTATTGAGCATGAGTATGTTTGCAACTATGCATTGATATAACCAATTTTTTACAAAATATTGACTCCTTTTTATATTCTCTGTTGTCTTTCATTTAACAATTGTTTGTTATTGTACACTAAATATTGCAGCCGAGTAATATGGCTTGGAGATTTGAATTATCGGGTAGCCTTGAGCTATGAGACAACCAGGATCCTGTTGGAGGATAATAACTGGGACACCCTTCTGGAGAAAGATCAGGTTTATCACTCTCTACTACTTCTAAGCATTAAATAAACAAGACTTTTAAGATCAAGAATTCTCACCACCTAAGACATAATTGCTGTTTAATTATTACTATAAACATCTCTCGAATCAACTTTATGGAAGGGCATAATCTTTTTCCTCCCCTTTCTTGATACTCTAATCATGTTTCAGCCTTTCTATTTTTCACATTTGCATACAAACATATATACATACATGTATATATGTATATATATTGGTTGCAAGGATAATGCACTATTTAAAACATGGTCAATTGCTCATTATTGTGAATCCATACTTTCTTTTCAGTTTGACATCTGGCTTAAAAGACAGAAGAAAATTCCAAAATGATATGCATTGGAAATACCCAACAAAGAGTAATACTGAAATTTGCATACAATAATTGAAATAATAATGTCAAACCTTTTTTACGAAAATAAGCAAAGCTCAATAACAACTTGCTTTTGCCATAAGAAAACTACAAAAATGTCAAAAGTCGGCCAGTCATTTTCTAAATGCTGCTTCCATGAAAAATGATGTCTGGATTTATCAGTTAAGTCCCTATGGAAAAGACAAGTGAACAACATGAATCAAATAGAGATAGCTGAAAATGAAACTAAAGAGGATGAATTACAGTGTACTGTTAAAAGTTTCTCATGTTTTTAACATGGCTGACCTGTTCTTTTTCCATTGAATGCAGTTAAATATGGAGAGGGAAGCTGGAAGAGCATTCAATGGTTTCAAAGAGGGACGGATACTCTTTGCTCCTACTTACAAGTATTCGCATAATTCGGATTTATACGCTGGAGAAACTGTCAAATCCAAGAAGAAACGCCGAACCCCTGCATGGTACTTTCGCCTTCATACATTAATAAGCTTTGAATTATGAACAATGCTAAATGGAAATACTTTATTCAGGTGTGATAGGATATTATGGCACGGAGCTGGCATCGAGCAACTATCTTACATTCGCGGGGAATCAAGATTCTCCGATCACAGACCTGTTTCTGCTGTGTTTTCTGTTGAGGTTGAAGTAAGAAGAAAATTTGATAACAGATTCAGGAAAGGTTATTCCTATGGCGTAAAGAGATTTGAGTATGAAGATTGCATACCTCGAAGGCATAGTTTCTACGAATTCTAACTGAAAAGCTTCAGTTGGTTTATTTTGTTTGGATCATAAAGTTTCACCTTTATTTGTTTTCCTCCTACACTCCTTTTATTCTTGTTCATTTTTTTAATTTTCAGAGTGCTAACAGAATGTAGCAAATGATCTGAGGTATATACTAGACTAGGATATATATATATATATATATAACCGTACTATATCTATTGATGTAAAGCAACTTCCTAATACAACATAGGGGGAAAGGGGAAAGAAAAACAAAACCATGAATAAAACCCCAGAGTATTCTACATCAAGAGGCCGTTTCTAGTAAATAAAAGAGAATTTCATTGAGCATGTCTGCCATTGGAAAGTGAAGCCCCCTGCAGCATTTGAAACTTTCAATTGTTGAGCAGCTTGAGCCAGTAATTATCAGCTTACTCTTCAGTCTTTGCTTGAATCATAATTCTGGTAAAATCCCAAATCCCAAATTGAAGTTGATCCTTGATCATCTATGTTCTCTCGCAATAATGGACACGAATTTATGTCCATATCTCCTCTTTGGATTAGAAATTCTGCTGGCACTGGTAGATCTTCAATTGGACCACCCAGATAGTTTATATAATCTTGCAACATCATATCCTCAACTTCATTCAGTTGAATATTACCCCGCCGATCATTGGGCTTTGCTAGCTCCATATCCGGCCAATTGGTCACAGCAATTATATTCTGGGCACCATCTGTGCTATCCATATGCAATTTGGTCTGGGAACCAAATGAGTAATGACTGTGTGGAAGGGGATTGTTACCCGAAAATGCAGATTCTTCGCTGCTTTCTTGGCTAATATTACTTTCTTTAGACTGGTACAAACAACAGGATTCATGGTCAGTCCTAGAGCTCTTGTCTGCAAAACTTAGTCCTAATGCACTCCGTGGGCACATGGAATTCTGGCAAGCATATATTGCATTTGGGGTAACCTCTCGCTCGAAAACACACTTCCTTTTATGATCTCCAGGGCTGACATTCATCTCAACATGCTTGCCTCTATCAGCTGGATGGCTATGCATTGAATCCTGTTCTTCCCCATCATCTTTTGCTGGTGAGATTTTGAGACATTTCTCGGTAAGTTTTAAAAGGGCTTCTTCATGGTTAACCACTTTGGACCAAGCGGCGGTGTCTTTGGCAGTCATCTTGTCTTGCAAGCATTTGGATTGTGTCACCAGCCTTCTCATCCTATCTAAATTAGGGGACATGTGCTTGATCACAGCAGCCAATACACTGACTTTCCAAGCCTTTTTAAGGTCATGGGGCTTCCTATAAGGAGGAGGGCCATGTTCTTGAGACAACCCTTGTTCGCCCCACCAAAGCTCATTTCCTGATGGCCACCACGGTGGGGCTAAACCCCTTTCCAATGGAAATCTCCTCTGTGGAGGCACGCAGTGTTGCATCAGAGCCGAAATGAGCGATCCCAGAGTGGTGTCCTGCAATTCCTGAAGGAGATGCAAGCAGGAATCTGGGTCCAACTCACCTTGGTCGATGATCATTGGCAAGAATTCCTCAACAGCAAGCGGAGCATTTTTGTCGAACCACACCTTCTCTTTCCACCACTTACGCATGCTATCAGATGAACCAGTCACAGGCTTGCCTTTCTCAGGAACTATCCCGTAAACGAACCCCTGTGCCTTGCAAACTTCCATGATTTTCACCATGTATTTGAGGATGGAATCTTGAGCTCTCGACATCTTCTTGCGGCAAGACGCTTCTTGCTTGGCCTCCGACTGATCTGGCTCCAAAATCTCACGCTTCTTCTTCATCTTTTGCATCCGCAAACGGTCCTTCCACATCCGCTTCTTCAGCTCCTCGTAGCTAATCTCCTCCTCTTGTTCTTCATCCTCCACCTCCAGCTGCTCCACTTCAGTACCAGGGCTGGGAGGTTCAATCTCACCAAGAAACTCAACCATATCTAATCAATTCCTCTAAATTAAAATCAAAGTGATACCCTTTTCTCCTTCCTTTCTTTTTTTCTCTTCTTTGGGCAATAGCTAGGAAAAATGTCAGTACCCTTAAGTGAATCAGTGACCAAATGCAGAGTTATGTATATACTGGTAGCAATGGCGGTGTAAAAGAACGACGACAAAAATATGTGGAATTAAGCATAGCCGGCTTGAAGGGACAAAATAACCATACACAATTCTGTAAGGAAGTTTTTTTTTTTCCTTTTTTTTTGTATTGAGAGGGGAAAGATCAAAGGTGGCTATGAAGATGAGAGGAAATTGAGGAAATTGGAACAAGTGTTACGAAATTGATGCAAACTCAGGCTACAAAAGCGCCATGCATTGCTGCCTGTGTCATATATTATTACATGCAAAGCAGGACAACCTACGTAATGCTACAGCTATTTAGAATAGTGGTCCAAATTTATGTGACCTGCAGACAGAAAATTTATTTGATGATTGTTTTTTTCTTTCTTTTATTGAGATATAAAAAAGGAACCAAAAGAACCGGCTTTCCTTTGACTGAGGAGTTTGATGTATTATATTAAATGACGATTAATGCTGATGACAAATACCATATCCAGCAGTGTAAGAAAAAAGATCAACATGAAGTTTTCCAACCTGAAATCTCGGCATATATTACGAAGGAATTAATGAAAAATATATTTGGTTATAATTCTTTTTTTGTGGATATAAATTCCAATAACATCAAGCAATATATAACAAATGGGATCCAATTATAGTTTAACTGACTCGTTGCGTTAAAAAAAATTAATATTAAATAAATACAAAATATAATAAATATTTAATAAAATTATGTATTTGATTAAATAGTTTGATCTTTGCTATAGATTTAAGATTTCAAATCTTATTATTTATAAGTAAAAAAAAGTTTAAAATCAATTTTCTTATTTTTTTTTTCCAAATTTGTATCTATTTTTTAGTAGTTAGAAGTTCCTGATTTTATGATACGTATATACATATATATATATATATATATATATATATATACACACACATGCATATCAGTATATGCTGCTAGTTCTTGCTTTAACTACTCCAAACAATCAGTCCAGATTGATTTTTTAACGCTGAGACGAAAAGCTTTTTTGAAGCATCAAGCACAAATTCTGTAAATTTAAAGACGAAAATGATGGATTTAGTATTAGTTCAATTGGTATGATATTATTGATAAAAATTTTAAAAATTATGTTTCAAAAAAATTTAAACATTTACCATTCTCTTCAAATGGGTTAATTAAAAAAAAAATTAATCTAGGATCTTTATTTAAAAAATATTTAATTAAGTTATTTGGAGTCTCTTTCTTATGTTAGTCCAACTACCATTAAAAAATATATATGTTGATTTGCCTTAGAGGTGCATCAAGATAAGTTGAGCTCATAAAAAATTTGAGGTTCAACTTTGATTTGAAATTTAAAGTTCGAAATTTGACTCAAATTTGATCGAATTTTATTTATAAAGTTTAAATTTAATTTTGAGATAAAAATTAAATTTTTCAAACTCACTAGTTAGATTAAGCTCGTTTATCTGGTAAAAATGAGTTTGATTTTTACGATAAATTTCAAACTCGATTATTTGTGTTCAAGTTTAAATTGATATTTTTTTAATAATAATAAAAAATAAAAAAAATCAAGCTCGCGAGCTACTTGAGTCAATTATTTGGTTACTTGAATTCGACTTTTTCGATAGCTCAAGTTATTCAAGCTTGACTAAAAAATGATCAAGTCGAATTCAAATTTTTTTTAAACCACATCCAAACCGTTTGTGAGTATACATGTCTCGTTTAAAAATAAAAATAAAAAACATATATTTCTTTTTGTCTTGATTCTTCCATGCTTGTCATATACAATCTATATATTTATATTATATTTATTTATTTTATAATATTATAATCGTATTCATAATATTTTATATTTATATTAATTTTAATATATTAAATAATTCGTATTATATAAATTTTAAGATATATATATATTTATATTTTATTATATTTTAATTATTTTATATATCTTATATTTATTTAATCGAATTTAATACTATAAAGAATAATCATATCACAGTATTATTCGATCAAGTCTAAATGTACGAGATCGAACTTAGCATCGGTATGGCTGACCGACATCTAAACAGGCTAAAAACGACTCGAATCGAAATCACGAGGTTAATTCCGGCTTGTTCTGTCCCTTTTTGATCTTCTTTAAAAGTCGACTTGTCATTCTAATGCTTGATTGGATAATTTATAATACAAGCATCATATCAAAATTTTTCAACACTAAAAATCTAATACGATGCCGTCTTATTATTTTTCTTGCTTTTACTTTGCTTTCTTTTTTTTTAATGAGAAATATCGTTTTATTATTATTATTATTTTTGTGAATACTTTTAAAAGGAATTAAATATGTATTTTTTAATTAAACGTGGATATTCTTTTAATTTAAAAATATATGCATAAAAATAAATTATAAAATAAAATATTTTTAATTTTATTCTAATCTTTAAATAATTTTTTAATTAAACTAATATGAACTCAGCTATGCATTTTATACAAAATTTTTTATCTAGTTCAATTTTTTATTCAAAGAATCAATAAAACCAAATTATAAAATAAAAATAATAATATACTAATAATTAACTAGTAAAAAGACCATAATATCCCTGATCCGGTAAACAAGAAGCCAATTGACGAAACTGCCCTCGTAATATGTTCGAATCTTGCCCTGGCTCTCAGCTTTCTTCAATTTGTGGCCTTTGAACTCCACTTGTTCGATTCAAAGAAATTAGGGTGTTTGAAGGATTCCTAATTCAAACTCCTTTAAAATGCCGCCCCTTAGCTGCACCAAACTGGCTCTAATCACCACAACCGGAGTCGTAATTCAAATAATCGGCCTCTCCCTTTTCGTCTACGGTTTTTTTCCGGTAAAACCGGCTCTTTCCGGCACCAGGTAAACAGTTTTCCATTAAAAAAAATTTTTTCATTTTCATTTTGCAATTCTAAACAATTCAGTTTTTATTTATTTATTTTAAATGTTTTGCTTTATCTTCAGTGGCTCGGAGAGTTTTTACCGACCGGTTTGCGACTTTGTTGGCAATCAAAGCGACACGGCGCTGTCGTCCGATCAACTCGGATCGTTATATCATGTTCGTTGTTATAGTTGTTTATAACCTAACAGAAAAAACAAAAAACGTGCCTTTCCAGTTGCTTTGAAATTCTTAAGACTCTTTTTTCCTGTAATGTAGGAATTGTCGGGGATTCCTCCTTCGTTTGACAGACTGATTTTAATGGTAAGTTAGCCCTAGTTTGTTTGTTTCTTTCTTTTTTTAAGTGTAAATTTGAGTTTTTGTGGTACAATTTACAAGGATTTTAGTTTAGTTTAGGTTATTGATGGTCTTCCAGCAGAATTCGTGCTTGGCAAAAATGGGAAACCTCCTAATAAGCAATTTAAGGAGGCTATGCCTTATATTCAGTCATTGCTAGCCAGTGGATCAGCTATCGGTTACCATGCTAAGGCTGCCCCTCCGACTGTAACAATGCCTCGATTAAAGGTGTGGACTTTTTTTTTTTTTATTGTTCTTAAAGGAGAAATTGTAACGTTCATTCATCCTATTACATTAGCCGTAGCCCTACAATGGGACCAAATTGTTTCATTCATTGGAACAAGTCATACCAGCATTCCGAATTGTTAGGTTTACAACTGATATGGGAACTACTAATGTAATAATTATTCCTTTTTTAAATATAGGAAAGTATATGTTTTATTGGGATATGATTTTGGCCTCACAGCATTAGCTTGTGATTGTAGGCTATGGTCTCTGGTGCAATCGGTGGATTCTTGGATGTGGCATTCAATTTTAACACACAAGCTATGTTGGATGACAATCTTCTTGGTTAGATTATAAAATTATCTTGAGGTTCTGTAATTGATGACTATTTTTTGTTTTTAATGAATCTATCAAGGGGCTTCATTGTTCATATGGTTTCAGGTCAGTTTTTCAGGGTTGGTTGGAAAATGGCGATGCATGGAGATGAAACATGGCTTAAGTTGTTTCCTGGGTTATTCAAAAGGCATGATGGTGTTAGCAGCTTCTATGTATCTCTCATTCTTGGCATTGAGTCTTTTATCTTTTATGTGTTAAAATTATGTAAACTGGTTCATGACTTCATGTAATTTGTTCTTGATACAGGTGAAGGATACTGTGCAAGTGGATCAAAATGTTTCGCGACATTTGGGAGATGAACTTAGTAGAGATGACTGGAATCTTTTGGTTAGCATTTGGTTCTTTTCAATGATCTAAACAGAAATATATGCTGTTATTGTGATGTTTGTCTCCATCTCATTTTATTTGCGGTGTCAGCTTAAGTACTGTCTAGTTTCTACCTTATTATAAAGAGTTTCATGGTTACCACTTTATCTTTCCTTTCATACTATTTTGGTGGTAGTGGTGGTTAGGTTGATGTCTCTGATTTTTTTCTTCATGAAATTTCTGCTGCATTTCTCAGACACCCAATATAGACTGTAGTAATATAGAGGTCTGTGTAGGATGGGAACTTTTATTTCCAGCTTTATTGTTCTCTATTTGGGATGTGAGCATGCAATTCTTCCGGCACTTCTTGTCAAACATTTTAGTTACATTAGCTGTTTTTTTCCCCCTTATTTGGCTCCATGCTGTTTGCTGAGCTGTCTTATTCATTAATCCATTATACTTATTGAATGATTAGTTGGCTGCTTTGAAGGGTAACTTAATAAGTCATTGTTAGGTGCTATGTTGGTTTTTCATATTGAAAGCACAGGGATAGTTTTCCATCATTTGCTTGATTTAAGTCCACATTCTTTTTTAGTTTACTTCCAGTGTGTTTCATTGAATGGGAATCTTGTCTTTTAGAGATTTTTGACGCCTTAGAATTCTTCTTATTGCAAATAATTGAAAACAAGTGATTATGTTGTGCAGAGTAAGAGTGGCATGAGTGTAGTATGATGTCATGGAAGTACTCCAATAACTGCAAAGCAACTCCAGTACATTTTGTAAAATATTGTTCACGATGCAGTAAAAGAAATGGCCCTAGATTGAGCGGAATGAAAGTAGATTTCCTGTTTGCATGTTTTCTCTATTTAGTTTGATTAGGCTCTATTGTGTTGGATTGGGCTTTGTTGTTGGTTGTATTCTCTTTAGTATTTGTACTTCTGTGCTGCTTGCCTTGATTCACATCTATTGTGTTATTCTAATGTTAAGCATCAGCCTGATCATATCTTTGTTTTCAACCTTTTGTGTTTCCTCTGTTGAAGTTCAATGTTCTTGATAAACTCTTTCTATTCTGAGAATTAGAAGTTACTACTTGGATATCCTAAAATTTCTGAATATAAAATTGCATTATTAATTATATTTAGTTATTCTGAAGGCTAAGTTGAAAATTTGATTGTTATGTTTTCTTGGTGGTATACTTCACCTCCATTGTGACACGACTATAATTGGTGCTATTTCCAGATTCTGCATTATCTAGGATTGGATCATGTTGGACATATCGGTGGGCGGAGCAGGTATTGCTTTATATGATTATTCCTTTATCTTCATTTGAGCTAAATTGCATTCTTAGTCTTCAACTAGGCTACAACTGGATTCGGAGACAACATGTTCTTGAAATACATTTTCAGGCTGAGCATTTGCATGAGACATTTAATCAAAACCCAGAGGACTAATGTTTGTTGCCAATAGACACACATGTCGTTAAAACCTAAATGACTGACTTTTGCTCTATACATATATAACCAGTAATGTGGCACTACCTAAATTCAATTATGAAAATGCAGCATTTTGGCAGGAGGTGTGTTTTACACGATGATCAGTTGTTGCTATACTTTGACTTTTTCTTTATGGAATAAATAGGGTCACTAAATTGCATCCTTTTCTCTCTCAATTTTTTCTCTATGTTGATTAATTCCTTCTCAAATTTCTCTTCTTTGTTTTACTTGGATAAAATTGTACTTATGTATTAAATGACGGGCAAAAATGGTGCATAAAGAAATGGTACATAAAGTAGAGAACAATTTAATTATAAATATGGAAATGAGTCATGACATGATCTAGAATGTGAGATTGTCAGCATATTTGGCCAATTTTATTTACTAAGAAATATAAATATAGGATATATATTTGGGAATTTATGCATTTCATCAGTGTAACTTGTTTGGCCTTTTTGGGACATTATTTGTCATTTGCTCTTTGCCCAGGAGCATTACATATTTGAGTATTCAAATCTTGTCTCTTGGCTTTTCCTAGTAATGTTATTTCCAGGATGGTTTGCGGGTGGCAGTGTAGAATATTTTATATGTGTTTTATCGAATGCAGTGTAATTGCCAATGCAGTATCCTTATATCACCATTTTGAGCATATGTATGATTTAGGTCTAATATGATCAAAACCGAAGATGCTACTATAAATTTACCCATCTTATTAATGTGATTATTTTTTTTTCATTTTGTTACTTGATATTCATATTCGTTTGCATAGTGGGAAAAAGATTTATATTATTTTTTGTTGTAACTTTTTAATACATTTGCATGTTTATTCATCCTTTTTAGTTTGCTGATGGCTCCAAAACTAAAGGAGATGGATGAGGTGGTAAAGTTGATCCATTCAAGTATTAATCAGTCCCAAGGAAATGGAGAAGGGCGGACACTTTTGGTTTGTTCTATTTAATGCTTCTTGAATTACCATGTCAAACCGATACGTTAACTCCAAACTACTGCATCCTTGCTTTTCCAAAATCTTAATGATGAATTTGATATATAATCCAAGTATCCTAAAATGTAGGGGTAAATTGGAGGATTTAACATGGTAAAATTGGCCCTTCTGTTATTGATTTAGCTTCACCACTTCCTATGTTTGTTAGTTGACAATTGCACCTGGATTCAAACTTGTGATTATTAGTTTGTAAAATAATCTCTATGTACTTGGTGGCAAGATATTTGAGGTGCCAATATTGTTTGGGGTAATGATATACAGACTAGATAGTGATGAGTAGCATTGGAATGGCTCGTGCTTGAGCATTCTTGCTTATTGTTAAACATTCAGCCTAAAACCAATTGGTAATAGGTGGAGAGATCCAATTATAATATAAGAAAATAGGAAACCCAACACTTAACAAATGTGGTATAAACAGCACTTTAATACTTCCCTTCGTGTGTAGCTCAGCAATAGCCCACACGTGGACAACCTCACAAAGTTGATTAGTGTCACATGGGGTTAGACTGGAAGAACAACAAAACAGAACCTGGGATTTGATAACATGTTATGCATCAACCTAAAACCAATTGGTAATAGGTGGAGAGACCTAACTTTAATATAAGACCACAAGAAACCCAACACTTAACAGATGTTTGATAAGATTACTTTAACACTTATATATAGGCATATGTTTGCGTATGCAAATTCTCATTCGTGGCAATCATGTTTGTAGAAAAGGGAATATGTTCAAAAGCTTTTGCAAGCCAATTGCTAATGGCAATGCAGGTGTGCTTATATGCATGAATGCAAGTTATTATTCATAATAGTCATTAACACTTGTGGAAAGGGATGATACATAAGCTTTTGCAAGGCAATTGCTGATGGGAATGTAGTGTTTAGCAAGCTATCAATATCCTTAATTAGCTTTGAAAGGAAATATCGGTCCATTCTGGTATCATTAGCTCTTGGTCTTCAAACTAAAGCGTTCAAACACTTGTTCACATTCACATAGACCCCTACAGAGGTGTGATTTGGACTTTCATATGGGAGCTAAGAACTTGATTATTACAATGAGTCAAGACTTCTCTATTAAATTTTTACCCTGTATTATGAAATGACATAGATTTGGGTGTCTCTATGTGTCAAGGCTTCTTATTTTACAATAGTATTTTGTGTCAAGTAAGCATCCCTAAACCAGAAATTTGTCTTTTCATCCATGGCAACATCCTGGTTTGGTTTACAACTGAGGTGCATTTGGCTTGTTTCAATAAGCTCTTTACGCCAGCATGTATGAATGCCCATATACTCACTTCTGGTCCTGTTAAAACTGGTATCGTCATAAATAAATACAAGATCCTTGGTTGCTGCATATCGAGCCTCTTACTGCTTCATGCTGCATTTTGCTTTTCTATGATGCAATTGCTTACATATATTTAGATCTGTTTATTGTTACTTTTGTGAGTTAGATTAAATCATCTGGTGTTTTGGATTTAATGATATATGTTCATTTATTTCATTCTTAGGTGATAGTAAGTGATCATGGCATGACAGAAAATGGTAATCATGGGGGTTCTTCGTATGAAGAAACCGACTCCTTAGCTCTTTTTATTGGTCTGAGGAATCACGTCTTTGACTATGCATCCGTCATTCACCAGGTAATAGTTTCTGATAGTTCTATTTGTTTCCTCGAGCTTTATTATGAACTCTTTACTGAGTGCATAGGTGTTACAGTATACCAGTTTTTATTTTTTTTCAGTGACTTAAAAGGGCTTAAAAATGATTTTTTTCACTGAAAGTTGACACTGCCGAATGGCATCCTATGAACTTTGTTTAAGTTTTTCATTTCACTTTTCTTCCTTCAACATTTTCTTTCTTTTGCCCTTCAATTGGGGAAAGTTGAGCATTTACAAGTTTCTTCTTTGCTACATGCTCTTTATATCTTGATAAACCCACAATAGGTGAACAAGATTTTTTGGTGCTTTTGTAGTGTTGAGAGCTTCTAGCTATGAGAATAGGGTTCAAGATCTTGGTTAACTATGTTGTATTATTTTTTGTAGGTTAGTTTGTAATTGGATTGTCTAATGTTCATGATTGTTTATGCAGGTTGACATTGCACCAACCTTGGCTCTTCTATTTGGTGTGCCAATCCCTAAAAACAATGTTGGTATTCTTGTTAGAGAAGCTTTTGATTCTCTAGAAGGTTTATCTCTACTTCTCTCCTCGGTAGAGCACTGCTCTTGCAATTGAGTCATTGTGATTACAGTTGGGTGTCTGATTGTCCAGGCAGTAATAATAGTATCTTTATTTGTCATGAAGTGGTAACAAAATGTAAAAAATAAACAGAAAAAAGTGGATATTATTTTCCAAAAGAAAAATATAATTCTTCTAAAGATTGTCTCAGCCTTGGTCCCAGATGATAACAGAGTGGCATGTGTTTTCCTCTTTATAGTCTGGAGTATGATAATGTTTTTTCAAATACGCGTTTCATCTTCTGTAAGATGCTATCATTTATGAACTCATTGAATCACTCATTTTGGAGCTATGCACAGTGTGCGAAGGAAGAGTCTAAAGTGTAATTATATGTGTGTTTGGAACTGGTGGAGTTTGGGCCAAATTGTTAACCTCTAGTCCTAATGATGAATAGGAAAGGAATTGGAGAGGAAGGATGTTTCAATTTAGAAAATAAATCACTTCCTTTTAGGCCCATGTGATATCTAAGTGATTTTAGTATCTAATTCCTTTTCTTCTTGATGAATTCAGAGGACCAACGTCTGAGGGCCCTGGAGTTGAACTCTTGGCAGTTACTCAGATTGTTGCAAGCTCAGTTATCAGGTTTACCATGCAGAAATTTCCCTTGTGATGCTTTTTATGATCATCAGAGTTCAGGTACTAGTGAGTGCAATCATAGTACAGAAAATACACTTTGTTGCTTGTATACAGAAGCGGCAGCTCTATACAGCTCTTTGAAGTCTAAGATGGGCCTTGAGTGGGTTTTCTATGTGTCACACTAATTTAGAATCACAATCATGAAATAATATCCTGTTAAAATATTCCTAATGTGTTTTATTGTTTTATAACTTGTAGGTCTGCTAGCAACATAGATCAGAGCAGCACTACAGCAGCATATTACAAGTTTCTCCAATCCGCAAGTGAGTGGTTATCGCGAAGGTCTACTGATGTATGTATATTCATTTTTTTAACTGGTTTCTGAGTTGACTGAAATTAATTGGTGATATTCAATGTTGGTGTAAACAAAAGATTTACTTTTTCTTCAAATATATTATTTATATCTTTAACAGTTCTTTTGTTTTTTTTTTTCCTTTTTTTGGGGGGCAGAAACCTGTTAAGCTACTTGCACTTGGATTGGCAACAATGTTTATCTCAAGTGTAATATTATCAAACCTGATGTTTCGGGTGAGAGAAATTTACGAAGGCAAGTTAAATGATTGTATGAATGGTTGGTCTTTAGATGAGACGTTCATTCTCGGTGTTATCTTGATCCTTATTACAAGTATGGGATCAAGTTCTATGGTAGAGGAAGAGCATTACATATGGTATTTTTTGATATCCACATTCTATCTCCTATTACTCCGTAAAACAGCACAGTCCCTTTCAGCAGTTGGTTTGCAGAGTTTTCTTCTCATGAAAAAACAACAAAGCGGAGAAGTTTACTTTAGAATGTGTCCCATTTTTCTCCTGCTTATATCTGGAAGAATTTTGAGAGGCTGGCATCAAGGTGGTGTAAACTGGACTACTCTTCCTGACATTTCTAAATGGCTTGAACAGGCGGGGAGTCATTATGTGAAATTGCTTCAACTGATATCCGCCTTCCTGGTGATTAGCATAGGTATATTTGCTCTGTTTGCAATAGAATCCAAGAGAAAATATTTTCAGATGGTCAGACTTAGCTTTCTGGCATCTGGATTGTTGGTTTTGCTGCATATCACAAGATATCAGGATTATACATTTTCATCAACCAGTTATGGTGCTACCTTATTGGCACAAATAATCTACACAATTCTTGGTTCTGCGACAATTGGGACTGTTGTGGCCTTTCCATGGCTTATTCCCTTCTCAACCTTTAAGATTTGCCCTACCGATAATACCATCTCACCTCCTCCGTTTTTTCTTAGCATTCAAGAGAAGTTCCCATTGGTGGAATTAGGAGATTCTTTATATGTGATTGGATGGGCATACATATTATGTTGGTGTCTTCTGCAGCTGTTGCTCCAACAGCCAATCAACTCAACACCAATATTATTGCTTCTTTTGCAAATATTGACCAGCATTCTCTATTTTGCTAGAAATGGAACACATCATAAAGAGTGGAGAGAGGTCAGCTGCTACCTTATACTTTTCTGACTGAATTTTACTTCCTCATTTATGCTGAAGGCAAACTATTTTGCATGCTATAGTCCCAATAAATAGATAGTGGCTGTTTTGAACTTTTTTGAAGTGGGGTATTTATGAAAGGATCGTCATTTATGTTAAAGGCAAGTTATTTTGCAAGCTATAGTCCCAATAAATAGATAGCGGTTGTTTTGAACTTTTTTAGAGTGGGGTATTTATGAAAGGAGCATGCTAATTGCTAAGGGTGAGAAGCTCCTCATTTTGTTGTTTCATTTTAGAGAATTAGTTTGTGCATTTTTTATGGTGTTCGTAGTTGTGATAGTTAGATTTTCAGGGTTTGTTGTCGTATTTTGGAATTCATAAGGATGTTCTCCTTGGTGGGTGCTAATATTATCCTCGACTTAGTTCTCTTCTTTTTCATTTCTTCCCCCACCCCACTTACTATCCCTTCTCCTTCATTGTTCTAGAGTTTGTGTTTGTTGCAATTCTCTCTCTGTAAAAGAAACTCTAAATTTGTTGAAAATCAAATATTAGAAATTAAACTTTTACATACATTAACAGAGAGCATTAATTATCCTCGTATAGAATTAAGTTGAAGAGGTGTGAGAAGTGCTTTTAAGAACTCGTTAAATGAGCAACTTCTTTCTAGTACTAATGTCAGGATTTGTTTTGTTCCCCAGATTGCAGCTCTGTACTACTTGGGAATGGCTGGTCATTTTGCTCTAGGAAATAGCAATACACTGGCTACCATTGATGTTGCTGGAGCTTTCATTGTATGTATTTCTTTTACTTGCTAACTTTTAATATATATATATATGCTTGAAGGCAGACTTTTTTTTTCCCCTTTTTAAATGGAAGGCTTTTATGCAAACTTAATATTTGCTATTCATATGAAATTTAAGATATTGACATTAATTGTCTAACTTTCCCAACATTGTTTTTACTCATTGCAAGGGTATATCAAGTCACTCAACATTGCTTTCTGGCATTCTAATGTTCATTATCACCTATGCGTCACCCATGTTTATTCTTCTTAGCCTGGTACTCTACATCTCTATGAAGAACATGGCCCATCTTGTAATTCCTGAGAAAGCAAATGCCGGAGATCTTCTCATGTTGATGCTTGGTTTTCCTTGCCTTGTGCCACTGGTCTTAAATTCAATTCTCTTGACTGCATACACAGTCGTATTGCTGTTAATGCGGAATCATTTATTTGTTTGGAGTGTTTTCTCACCCAAGTAAGTTTTAAGTCTCATTCGAAAATCTTTTGTTGCTCTTAGATGATTGAAATGCGTTTAGTGCATGCATGTACGTTGCAATGATGTCATATTGCATGAATAACTGGTGTTCTTGTTCTTGCATAACATTTTACCTATTTTATATAAAAAAAAACCAAAGAAGTTTTTGATTTGCCGTAATTCCTATTACTTTGCTTTTGGTAAACTAATGGTGTTAATTCTTCTAGGTACCTCTATGTCTGTGCTACAACCGTATGCACTTATATAGGCGTCTTCATTGTCGCTGCAACTGGAATTTATGCTTATTTCGTATTGGCCACGCGGAAACAGAAGCAAGTTCCGGTTAGCAACAATACTAGATAGCGCTTGTAGCAACTAACAACTCTCGGTTTTGTATTCTTCCAAACCTAGTGGCAATGGTGGAATTTGAGTTAATCCCTGGTATGTTTTCGCTCTCGGATTTCCTCCATATTCACATTTGGTGCTTACCCGTCTGGCATGCGGAAAAGCAAGCAAGCAGCTTCCGATCAGCAATAACAGAAGATAGTTCTTGGGGTATCATTGTTTTATTTGGTTCTCTTTAACTTCCTGGATGTGATCTTACATGGAGAAATCTTACGAAGAAGATGCTCCTTAAAACTGTTTTCTGTTGTAATTTAACCTTTTAAAAAAATATATATATACCTTTTTGGGTCAAACGGAGGTGACATTTTTGTTGTTGAGACTGATTAATTCCTGTAGTTGCATCCTTTTTAAGGTCAAACGATGTTATTCGTGATTTTAAATAAGATGTTTAATTTCATTAATAATAATAAAAATGAAAAAAGAAACCCAAATGATATGAGGTAGAAAAAGTTAATCACACTATTTTTATTTTAAATATGATAAATGTTTTTCTGTAATAAAATCCTATGATAAAATGTAGGAAAAGAGAGGAAAAAAAAGGAACAAAAATTGTACAGACGATTGAAGAAAGCCCGGTAATGACAAAATTACCCCCAGAGCCCAAATCTGGTAACTTTGAATGAATAATATGATACTAAAACAATATGTTTAATAAACAAAAATTTTATAATAAACACGTAATGATACATGTTGGTACATATATTGTATTAATATTTAAGAGTTTAGACATATTTAATAATTTGAGTTACTTATATTTTACATAACTAAAATATTAACAAACCAAACACATCAATAATCTAAACCCAAAACACTATGTTCTCTTAAAATCTTAAACCCTTTTTAACCTAAATAATCTGTTCTGTCTTTAGCAATGAAGGCTTACGTCAAACAAACATTCAAAAAGTTACCAACTGGTAGTTTCATAAATCCACCACAAAACAATGATGAAACTATCCAATAAAAAAAAAAGATTGCAAAAGACCATAACAGCTAACCTTTTTTTCTTTTCTGGAACATGGCCTGCGATGACAATGAGTTCCAAAAGAGAGATCTAAAGCTAGAAGAAAATCTAAGTAAGGTCCTCCAGAGAGTGAAAAAAGAAAAGGTAACATTTTGGACTGTTATTGTAATGTACCAGCATGACAAATAAGTCTTCTTATGTGTACAGGGAGTGTTAACGTTTATACAAATGAATTTCCAACATACTAATCGTGGAACTCCTGCCATTTCAAATTTCATTTCATAGGTCATACATTGGTTAAAAACAAACATTCATAGGGAAAAAATAAAGCTTGAATTCCGTATTCCTTCTCTTTTAAGAGCCCCTATTTTTCAATTTTTTTTTAGTTTTTTAAAATTTTTGGTCAACTTTAAGATTTAGTGGATAAAAATCTACTAGAAGTTTTTGAACTATAATAAAGAGAGATTTTAATCCTTATATTATTAAATTTAGTATTTTAGTCTTTAAACTTTTGAAATTGTAATAAATAAGAAAAAATAATTAACAGTATTAAAAAACTATTTAAATGTCTACAAAATTATTGATATAACATGTCATTTGATGTGAAATTTTAAATTTTATATAAAAAAAAAAAAACCCAAGCTTGACCTGTAACCCAAACCTATTTTTGAACAAAATTTAAACTTCTATGTCATATGACACGTCAATATTTTATCAGCATTTAAATAATTTTTTTAACATTGTTAACTATTTTTCTTTATTTACTATAATTTCAATAGTAAATAGACTAAAATACTAAATTTAATAGTACAGAGATTAAAATGCTTCATTCACTATAATACAGGTATAGATGGCAATTGTACGAGTTTGAATCGGGGTTTTTTTGGTTCGATTCTTTTGGGTTTGAGTTTTTTCGAGTTCAGGCTTGTTCAGGTTCATGTCTTTTCAGGTTTAGATTCGAGTATGTTATATATCATTTTTTATATTATATTAACTATAATCACTTTTACGCAATTTAAAGATTTGAAAAGTAAATTACTAAATTATTATTTTTAAGTAAATTTTTGTCATAATATGATACTTTTAATATATTTCTTTGTTAAAATCTATATTTATATAAAATTAATTTTTAAATAATTTACTATTACAAGATTATATATTGCGAATTAATCATATTCATAGTTAAAGTAATTGAAAGGTTTTTTTGTATTCATGTCATGTTTTAATTATTTTAAATTATTTTTGTGTTGTATAATCATGTAACGTTTGAAATTTTCAATTTTGTGCCACATATCATCACCTGTTATGTTCGTATTCGTGTTATTTTTTATTTCATAGTCATATTAAAGTTGTTATATATTTATATAAATTTTGAAATGTTAATAATCCGTTTTATGTAAATTTTTACACGTTTATATATTTAAGTCATGTTATATGATTATGTTTATATTATAATATATTAAGATATAGAAAGCTAAAATTTTTAAAAGAATTATGTCTAAAATATTTCTCTCACAACAAAATACGAATAAAATAAGATATAAAACAATTAAAAATAAATTATTAATAGTATTATTATATTCTTTATAATAGTGTTTTTTATAAAATATTAAAACAAAACATTTGAAACACGAAATTGTCTTTTGTCTATACGATTTAGCAACATATTTTATTCTTTACAATATATTTTTAATATTAGTTTTGCAATCATAAAGAGTTAATAAAAGTTTCATCTATAACAATATTTGTTTTGATATTAATTTATAGTTTTGATTTTTTGAATATTGGGTAATACTTACAAATGACAAATGAATTAAATTTTTTTATGAATTAAAATTATCTTTTGTCTATACGATTTAGCAATATATTTTATTTTTTACAATATATTTTTAATATTAGTTTTACAATCATAAAGAGTTAATAAAAGTTTCATCTATAATAATATTTGTTTTGATATTAATTTGTAGTTTTGATTTTTTGAATATTGGGTCATATTTACAAACGACAAAATGAATTAAATTTTGTTATGAATTGATCAAGATTCATAATTTTCTTTAGTTATTTAGCATTCTTATTTATACGTTTTCTCTTTATCATTAAAGTACTATTGAATATAGTTTTTAAAAGTGCACTTGCTTTAACTTTTTTTTTTTACCTGTAGTTCGATACAGATATTGCTTGATAATATATACTAATTTTTTGTTTTTATTGTTACCCTTATATTCTCTTCTATGTTGCTAGTAGCGGGGTCCATGGGTCGCTAACCGAAAAATTTTAAATTCTAATCCCAAGCTCGTGTTTTACTTAGCCCACCCATTTAGGCTTGAATCACTATTCATAATATTAAAAAAATTATTTTTATATTAATATTTATATCTTTTATAATTAAATTTAAATAAAAATATATTATTTTATTTAAAAAAACTGTTTCGGGTCAAGTCGGCTCAAAAATTTAAAATTTGAGACCTAGACCCGAGCCCGATTCGATCAGGCTTGCAGGGCAAGACAGGCTGCCCGACCTGTGGACAACAAGTCTAATCACTAGTCTAAGTGTAACATATGATTTTTTTTTTTCATTTTTGATAGGTATTATTTCTTATAGCTTTCATAATTTTTTAATTTACGTTATTACTTTATCATACTATTATCAGATTCTAATTATCATTGCTTAAAATTACAATAATATAATAAGAATAATATTCAAAGAAACACTTACAATTTAGCTACTAAAATACATAAACTTTCAATATTCAATGAGTTAAACTAATTAAATTAAAGATAATGTGATAATGGATGCTATATCATGTTGACAATGTTTTCAAAGGTTATCATATAAAGATAACAAATAAAAGCTGATGATATGATTTACTTTTTGATAAATTATTATTTCATCATATATAAAATATAAATTAAATTATTAATATTTAATTAAATTAAAAAATATTAAAATAAAATTGATAATTAAAGTTTCTTTTCTTTATAAACAATTATTTAATCACAATTTCATTATTTTTAATTTTAGTAATTAAATTTTAGGTTTAGGTTTGGATCGGTCTCGGGTTTAGGTTCTTTCGAGTTTGGGTCTTTTTGGTTCAAATTCTTTCAAGTTTGGACCATTTCAAGTTGGGATTTTTGACTTTTTAGTCAAATTAGGTTTAGTCCGGGTTTGGACTTAGGGTCTTTTGAGTAGGTTTTTAAGTTCGAGTTTATTTTTACTACTTTTAAATACCAGGACCTCTAATGAACTTTTACCGATTTAATGAAAAAAAGATTCAAACTCTACTCATCAAGTAGAAGGAACCTGTAACAACCATAGAACCAAGTGATAAGTCTATTTTTCATTCCTTTACTAATTATAGTCCAAACATAGTAACTGTTGAACTTCTTTTTTACCTTTTGCGCCAGCTTCCCTGCTAAATCATGTGCACAATATTTTTGGTATTTAGGCACAACAAAAGGAGCATGAAATTAACCAACACTTTCATTATCTTCTATATTTTTTGGGTTTTACTACAGAGAATATTGCTTTTATATAATACATTGAAAATATGAAATTAACTATTAATTATCATATTTATTCAATTTGGAGCAAAATCTAGAATCCTAATGAATTACTTGTTTGTAAAACTTCGTCAATAAGATTAAAAGATTGACAAATGTACATTAAATTGTATTAAAAAATAAAAAATTATAGTAATTAAAAAAATGATCAATTTTTAAAACCGTTTATAAAATTTAAATTTTTATATATAAAAAATAAATTCAAAAAAATTTTTATTTTTTATTATAATATAATATTATGTTAAGGTTAAATAGATAGATCGGACCATCCGAGGCTTGGGCCTAAAATTTTTATCTCAAAACTCATTCCAAATCTTTAGTTGGCTTGATTTACCGAGCTGTGCTAGCCACTTGTCCATCGATAGGTTCCTTGTCCTGATTTTAAGGTACGATATCGAATTGGTCAACGTATCTTTTTAGTTTTGATACTAATGCATTTCAGTATGTTTTTATTATAGTTAAAAATTTATTTTGATTCTGATATGTATTGATATTGATATATTTTAATATTGATATATTAAACCGATATATTTTTAATTACCGTTAAGGCAACTAGACAAGCGCAATAAGAAGGTAATTTTATGGGGGAAAAGAATGATGATTGACTCTTTTCTGAGTCGTAATCAGAAGACAAATAACAGAAAGCTCGATCTTATATTAACTGTCAACTCAAACCTCAATAAAACGTTTGAGCTGATCCATCTACGCTTGCTCTCCTTAATGAGATACCCAATGATCTTACATCAAAGGGGTTAGACCAGCCTACTCATCCTTGCTCAAAGTCTGAAGAGGCTCCACTGTTACTATTCCAACGATGTCTAATTTAGTCAGTGTACAAAAATGTGGGGTCTCCATCCCTCCTCAGCCACCAAGCATGGCCATGCATCTCTACCCCCAAATCCGCATCGAAACCACCATACAAGGGCGAGGCACCTGTATCCGACAAAATCCCATGTTGGCTGTGCCATTCAGGTCCCATTTCACCACCAAATAAATAATCAGACAAGTCGTCACTCCTGGACGAGTCCTTGGTGCTTGCTGTGCTGCACGAGCTTGTGTCGGAGCTGCTGAAAATGGAAGAACTCTCGCTCAATGAATCAGATGAAGGAACTCTTTGCATTGATGGATGCTTATGTTTCCGTTGTGCTATAAAGCGATCCAACTTTGAGAAATTTGAGTCAGATCTTGACTTGGATGTGTTATAGATAGAAGGAATAGCTTCCAAATCACTTTTCTTGAACCTCAGGCCATGACACTCAAGATTCTTTCTTACCAAAGCAGGAGCCATAGGAGATTGCCTAAAATTTTGAAGAACTAAAGTCATTTGTGTTGAAAAAAAATAAAGATAAGAAGCAGGATTTCCTCGAACCAAGCTCCAAAGTCGCACATTTACCTCGCATAGAGGAGCAGGTATGCCCCTTCTAGTAAGACCCTCTCCAACGCCACTGGTGTTACCTACAAAATACGCTGCACGTATTAGGTTTATGTGATTTCACATAGATAGATCTCCATATATGTATATTAAGCATAAAGGAGCATACTGTGCTGTCATCGATCCTGAACCACTCCCCACGGAAACTCTTCACATAGCACACGTAATGACCCGAAAAGGAGGCATTCATAACATCCAAATGAACAACCACAGCATAGAGATTGTACACGGCAGCCTTATCACTTGTTCCACTCATATAAGGGGCCAAATCAAGGACCTCAGGAAATTGAACCGACTTATTTAACTTACCAAAGTTACCAGACTGCAAAAGTACAGATGGTAAAGCAAGAGTTGACATTCAAATTGGCACATGGAAGCACAAAAATAGGAACTTGCCAGCATAGAATTACCTGGAACCGCTTTAAAACAATGGTAAGAATATTAGGCGCCTCTATTACTGTCAACTTCTTTCTTGCTCTTATGTAAGATTTGCACCTGATTAAAAGATGAAGAAATTACCATGAGAAGCTGAGACAGTTATAATGACTCCTAGACGTTTGCCTTGAACATACGGCAGCAATTACATGCCAATCCAAGTAAAAATCCCACAGAAGGACCAAATGTGCCATAGAGGTGAGATTTGAACAATCACCATAATAATAACACACTAAAATAACTAAAGTCAGAGTTCATTGACACCAAAAGTGGGATGGAAAAGCAATAACATACAATAGATCAACTCGGATTTCAACATTGCAGAGCTAGAACAAAAGATATCTGACAATAAGCCATAATGGCCAAGAAGCATGGTAAGATGCAGAACTATAACAACATTAATGACTTGGCACATTAAAAAGCAACAAACCTAATGCAATGATATCTGTTCTCTCCATCCAAGATTTCTGTAGCTGTAAACTGTGCAAGTGCCTCCTCCAGACTACCGATGTCCCCATCAATCTCAACAGTAAGATCCATCATCCTCTCATCCAGCTCAGATTTTCCGAGACACTTCATGCACTTTATCTGACAACCCAATCATGGTAATGCCGTGATAACACAGCAAAAATCACAATTACTTTGTGTCTGTTGAATCAGAACAATGAATACATGGACATAATGAAGCATCAAAATTGTGGAAAACCTTAGAATGTAGGTAACCTCCAAAAGTTAGGCCAACTAGACTCGTCACTTTGGCCAGTGGACCTGCAGCCCTTGCTTCCTTGAGGCAAACAGATTGCATTGCATCAACGGCATACCTGTCATCTCACTAATATGAAGTCTAATTCACCTTTGAGAAGGTTATAGCAAAATAGTATACAAAAAGAAAGTACTTTTAATAGTTGGTTCACCTCAAAAATTCATGGGCATCCTCTTCCTTCCCAGGACCAAGGCTGCTTCCAATTTTTTGTATTTTGGATAATATCCGGATTGGGCACAAAGGGGACTACCCTTCCTTTGCCTTCAAAATCAAACATTCATACTCACAGGTGAAGCACCACTCCTTTTTTCGACCTGCACAGCAACAACAAACATCACATTAAAGGAGTGGCATGAAGGAGGAGTAAAATCACAAAACGTCATGACCAGAAACTTGCATGCTTTAGAGTGGAGTCCTCTGACAAGGTATGAGGTAAGTGGCCGAGTAAAAGCTAAACACTGAAGGACAGCATTAGCAAAACAATTGCAGTAATTTTTGAAGGACGAGTATCAATTAGCAACTCAAATACCGACTATTGAACAAAAACACACCTCTTAGATCATAGTAGAGGAGAAATTATAATTCAAACTAGGTAACTATTTTAGGGGAGGAAAAAAAAAAAAGAAAAAGAAATCCATGCATACACCAAGAGTATGATTTTACCCATCCTGTACTCTAAAGATGAAGAGATATGCACAAGTTCCAGCTTTCCAAATTAGCACCAGTTAAAAGTCACACAAAATGCAAACTACATGAAACCATTCTCAGGACAGACATCATCAGACTTGAGATTACCGTCCCTAGCAAATTGCCTTCTGAATTCAACCTCTTCAACATTATGAGTGGATTTCTTCTTATTTAATTTACTCAGATTATTTACAAAGTGGATCAAATTAGACTCTGATGAAGGTGAGATAGCTTCTTCCACCTTAATAGAAGCCCTGCTTCTTGGTATAACAGTGGCAATATCATCAGAATTTTGCCTCCCTAACTCATCATTAGAGCCAGCCAGAAGTGTCCTGCTAGGAGAATCATCAAGCAATGAATCACTACTGGTACCAGATGGACTCACACCAGCTAATGATGAGGAATTGAATGGTGCAAAAGCACTATGTGTTGCTTTGGCATCTGCACAAGGCTTATGATTAACATCATCATCTTCTTCTTCTTCTTCTTCTCCTACCACTGATGAAGAGTCAGAAGATAACTTAAATGCACTTTCTACCTCAGAATCATTACAGTGAATTCCATACTTTTTTTTTGCTGCAAAATCAGTTGGGCGATGACATTCATCTTTGTGGCCTTGTCTCCAGTGAATTATTTGACACTTGCCAGAACTACATGAGGACAACAAAAGAAGTCAATACAGCAAAATGATGAAAATGGCACTAGAAACATACATGAATATCCAGTAGAATGACTAAAGAAATTGACAAGAAAAGGCACACATCTTCTATTTTATGTTGCAAAGCTATTTAAGAAGAAAAAATGACAATGTAACCCTTCTTTTAAGCCACCATATATATGTCATCCACTCACCTACCATTTGTAAAAGAGAAGCGTTTGGCTCTCCAAACGTGAGTTAAATGTTATAAACAAAATATTTACCAAATAACAACATGCCAAAACAGCCAAAACCTTTAAAAAGGTTTATAAACAAAAAAAGCTTTTTTTAGCTAGTGGTTGGCTATATGAAAATCCCTTTGCACTTCTGGAAACTACCTTGCAATTGTGTTTTACATCAACCTTATCACTAAAACCAAAAAGATAGGACTTGGACTGTTTGGAGACTTTAAACTGCTGTACAACCTTCAACATAGATGTTTTCAGGCCATTACTAGGAGTCTGTGGCAACGAAGGGCCAGTACTATTTTTTGCAGGCAAGCCAAAGTTGGAACTGTGAACAGAATGCCCTTCGGCAGCTGAAGACGAATTATCACCGGAAGTACTATGTGAAGAAGTTGTGAAATGCTTGTTTTCACAAAGTTGCAAGTCATCTTCTCTATCACTAGTTACAGTTTTAGGCCTTGAAGAGCTCAGGGACGTCAAGTTTCTTTTCCTGGATGCATCAGTAACTAACAATTCAGACGAAATAGCTCCGGTTGACTTCTTATAGACAGCTTTTTTAAAGGTGCAAAGGGATTTTCATAAACCTTCATAAACCTTTATAAACAAAATATTTACCAGAAGTGCAAAGGGATTTTCATATAGCCAACCACTAGCTAAGGAACACATCTTCTATTTTATGTTGCAAAGCAATCTAAGAAAAAAAATGACAAACAATGTAATCTTTCTTTTCAACCCACAATGATATATACCCACTCACCGCCCGCTTATAAAAGAGACGGGTAAGGCACTCTAAACATTATCTATATGTTATAAACAAAATATTTGCCACATAACAACATGCCAAAGCACGGCCAAAACCTTTAAAAAGAATGGAAGAAGAAATTTTGATCAAGAAGAAGCCAAGTAACCAACCACTACTTGAATGGAAATTTAATTATGCTAAACCGAATGAACTGCAGGCTTTCTCTTCTACATCTTTAAATTGCAAGTCACTCTTTATCATGAAGCCACGTGGTAAAGCTCTATTATGCAAAGCTGAAATAAATAAATAAATATATATATATATATATATATACACACACACACACACTAAATAAGGGCAATGAAGGCTACTATTTACAAGTAAGAATGATGCTCTACAATAGAAGCCAATCAGCAAGCACAGATTAAGCATAAGGACTATAAAACGGCATTCCAAAAGATGGGCTGGAAGTGGCTGCCGATAACATTATTCAATGTGCATTTCTAAGATTAATCTACACAATGTGCATCCTTGGAAAGTTAGAATTTCCTTTCTTATCAGCTTATCTATAAACACCAAATTTAGAGCACCCCCCTCCCCTTTTCTCCACAAAACAATCCCAATAAACACTATCCTGAACATAGAATACCACCACAAAAATAACCGGGCAATAAATCAAATAAAAATATAGAGACCATCCCTTGGGAAAATGTAAGTGGTTCAGCTTGATCTTTTCCCTAAATTTTAGTTAACGGAACAATCAATTGTATAAGCAAACTAATAATATCCATAACCATATAGAACTTCTTGAGAGGCTTAAGATCAAATTTCACTACCATTCTCAACTCAACTGTAATGCTTATTGAAACGCAAGTAAAATGGGAAAATCCCAATCATTTTCCATCAAAATTCAAGGCTTTAACCGCTTCCCTTTAAAAATTTATCCCAACATTCCCCCTTCAAAGCCGAAAAAAAGTTTTCATCTTTATCATTCAATTCACCCTCAACAGCTGCAATTACTCTAACTATAAATTCTTAAAACTAACTCAGTAGCTCCTACTCTCTACCAATCACAAAAAATAAAAGCCCAAAATTACATTTCTATTTGCACATATCATGTCGAAATTAAATCTGACTATAAAAGAAGTAAAAAGAAACGAACAGATTTGCACTGAGAACAGCACGTGGTAGTAGAGGCAAAGCAAACAGCACACTGGTACTTGGGAAAGTAACCGTACTCGACGGCAGCTTGAGCTTCCACCACGGCGGCTTCACGTGAGACCATTTCGAGCATCCTCGCAACCTCCTTTTTCCTCGCTGCCGCATTCCTTCTCTTATGCCGGATTACCCAAAATACAGCAAGCAACGTCACCAAAACGATGCCGTTCAACCCTAAAAATCCGGAAACCAGCATTTCTTATCGGAGATTTTATTCTAGTCAACGTTTTATATAGCCGGCGTCGAGGATGAGTCCTTAAGAGCGAAAACCTAGGACGACGGTGGCTCTCTTATACATAGATTTCTGCGACGACGACGCCGCCACCGGTGGCGATGACGGTGATGGTGGTTTTGGTTGGAGGGGCACAATGCGAAGTTTAGGAGGTAGCTGGGGAGGGGAGAGGATTTGAGCATGCGGATCTGAAAGAGAGAAAAGGAAATTTGACCGTTTGCTATTATTAATTTTTACGGAGGTGTCTTTGCGTTTCCCTTGTCCCATTAAAAAAGACAAAACCAAACTGTTTCTTTCTATCGCATCACCATGGATTTTGGCATCTTGCTGTCTACAGTAACAATTTGTTCTTTTAGGTTACAGTAATGTTGTTGTAAAATTGCCAAATGGTTTATCACAGATAAAGGATAAATCTTACTCTTTAACGGAAAAAGATAATACCTATTTTAATTTTTTTTATTTATTTTAACTATATTTTCAAAATGGGTAAATTTTATTCATATTATTAAAATAATATATTTATTTTTAAAATATTAATTTGAGTATTTAAACTATTATTTCATCTATTAAAGTAGAACTTTGAGTTAATTGCATTTGGGTTTTTAAATTTTTTTAATAATCCATTAAAATATGACACGTGTGATGTAAATTTATTAAATTTTGTAAAAGACAAAAATGAAATTTACTAAACAAATTTATTTTACAATTTCTTAAAAATTATTGTTAATTAGTCAGTGGGTTTTGAGGGTATAACCTGTGAATCCTTTCAGCTAATGCTTCAGCAAAATACGTAGCCACTTTTTCTCGTAGCCCCAGGTTAAGAAATCACTAAACACTCAATTTGTTTCACCGATGCTTCAGCCAGATTAAGATTGCTTTCCTGGACAGTTTCTGCTCAAGCCGTCAAAGCATGGACAAGCTGGATTTCATTTACTTGTGAGTCCACCAGTACTACAGGACGAGTTGACTCAGTCGGAATTCCAAAGGAAGCAGCAGCAGCAGCTACAAGAGGAGGGAAGATACCCGAGTGTGTACCCAGATGTGGATTTCAAGCATTTTTCGGATTTAACGTTGTTGGGAGTGGAAGAAGATGAAGAGTCGTGGGTTTGACTTTTGTGAGAATGAAGAGCGTTACCAAGAATTGCTTTGAGATCATAATTCGAACATTAAGCTTCCTCAAAGACTTGTAGCCCACTTTTCTGATTTTTTTATTGTTATTGTCGAAATCGAACGTCGTTAAAGTTAAGGACATAGCAGGGCCAAGAAACAAATCATCCAACGTAGCAGCCGTCACCACCGCCATAGGTCCAGCAGTGCCAAAAGGATCAAAAGTGGAGGGAGGGTAAAGCTCTAAGAGCATGTTCTCGAGCCTAGTGGACAGATCGGAAGGATTATAATGAACAATTTCAGCAGCTCGAAGGATTTACAGAAAATTTTTAATAAAAATGTAAAATAAATTTGTTTTTTTAAATTTCAATTTTTTTTTTTTGCAAAATTTAATAAATTAACATGATATATTTCATGTTTTAATCGGCTATCAGGAGGAAAATTTAAAAACCCTAATGTAGCTAATCTCGACTACTTCTTTAATAGATGAATATTTTAAGTATTCAAATCAATATTTTAAAAGTAGAGGTATTTCATTGATAATTTTAACGAAGTTCAAGGGTCATATGTGGTATTAACTCTTTTAAGATTATAAATTTATCTTATACAGTTATATTTATTTTATTATGTGTAATTATATTCTAAATAATGAAAAATCTAATATAATAAAGCACAACTTTTTTATACAAACATTACCATTTAGAGTTTTTTTTAATTGATTTAAAAAATCAAATAAAAAATTAAATCAGTGAAATTTTTAATTATCAATTCAATTATACTAAAAATAAATGTGAATATTAAATAAGTATTAATTATAATAAGTATGATCTTTATTATAGATTCAAAAATATAAAAGTTCAAATCATATTACATTTAATAACATTTTTATAAACGAGAAAAGTTTCGAATCAATTTGTGAAAGTTCTTTTTTCAAGTTTTTATTAGTTTTTATAAATTTAAAAAAAAAAATTGACTTTATGATATTTACTGAACCGATCCGATCGGCCGATCAAATTTTTGTAACATTGGTATATAATATTAAGAAGGCCAAATGTTTAATTCATGATGTAATGTTTAGGTTAATTATCAATTAAGTAAAGAATAATAGAATAAGAAGAATTTTAGTCCGTAAAGCTTGATTGTTACGTTGCGTTATAACATATATTTATAGAGTTACAAATGAGATAGTTACAAGTTTAAAACAATGGAATTTCTAAATTAATTTAAATATAAAATTGGAGATAAGATGTAGGACGAAACTGAATTAAAATTTCTTATCTTTAGGAGTAAAATTTAAAACTGATTTTCTTTCCAATAATAAGATCTAAAATTTAATTTAACTTTAATGTAAATAAGTTTGGGCATTATATGCACCGTAAAAATAGCTTGAAAATTGAAATTAAAGAACGATGTATTATTTTTTTGGGTTGATCTTAGGTCAGGTCGGTTAAGTTGAAGAATATTTTTCAATTTTACTTCGTAAATCAATAATTGTAAGCATCTATTCACATTTCCCTTGATTTATTTGGGTTGAATTTTGGTTGCAGCAGTGACAAGTGGAGATAGTGGCAGCAAAGCATGCGAAGAATCGAAAACATTCAAGATGCATTTCAATTGTCTATGACATTAAAACTTCATGAGAGTCCCCCTTGTTCCTCTGGCAAGCAGGAAAGCTAGTCCCAGTTCCGTCCCAGACATTGTATTTCTTATTGATTGAAGAAATATTAATCTAGAATCACTGATTAAGGTATTATTAAAAACAAAGAAAACTAAGTAATGAAGTAATTTTTTTTAATTCAATAAAAATAATACATTACGTGTAAAAAAATTAAATTAATAATTAAATGATCTTTAACTAATATATATCTATAGACATGAATTAAGTAGGTCCAACAAATACTGCAATGGATCACATATATTAAAAAGAAAAAAAAAAACCGGAATCTATAATTTATTTATAAATATGTATAAAAGCAAAATTCAACCGGCTTGTAATGTGATAGTTTTTTGACTTTATCGCTTTGTTTTAAACATATAATTAATAAAAAGTAGATCAATAATAAAAGAAAAAGAAATACAAAAACAAAAAGAATTATTAAAAATATTTTTCAAAGCTTTTTATTTTTGGTTTCCCCTCTCTGTATTCTCCACTGCCACTTTTTTTTTTCCCTAAAAAGTGATTGATTCGGAAAATGTAAAAGATGACCAGTTCTATTTCAATATGTTACCTAGATCTGGTTTTTATTCGAGTTATAAATTTATTTTATTATTTTAAAATATTAAAATATTTTTATTTTTAATAATAAAATATAAAAATATTTTTATTAAATAATTAATGATTCGAGTTTTATGTCTACACATGATTTAGTGAAACATATTTTATGCAATGGCAGAGGAACATTCTAATATCATTGGACTCACTAAGGGCTCTCATCAATCAATGACTGTTTAAATCTTGTTCCACTGGTCATATGCTTAAAATGAAACAAAGTAGACATTATATGAGGGATTTTATGTGTTACACCCCCTCGTAGTCTTAGGTTTAAAAGCCCAAACTTGATTCTTTTATTCTTTGACAAGTTTAACTTTAACTAGCCCAATCGATTGCCTCAAAAACTTTCACAATGTTTATAAAATTTTAATATTTATAACATTTATTATGAGCATTAGTAATAAAAAATTGCATGATAAAACAGAAAACCTAAAAAAATTGAGTGATTAAATTAAATCCAATAATATTAGAGATAATTACACAAATACAATATAAAAAAATAAATAAAACATAATACATTAATACATTAAAATTTATATAATATAAATTATTGATATATAAAAATTTATATAAATATAAAATAACTTGAATATAATTATAATAATATAAAATATATGAATATGATAAAAATACATAAATTATAAGATTTTAATTAAATGTATAATTCATTTAGGTTTGGTTAAATTTAAACCCAGCTTTTGGCAAATGGCATAAAACCATGGGCCAATCCAAGTGCAATAACTACCACCACCTCCTGGCATCTTGATTCATGTCCCTTGGCTAGGAAAGAGCATCTGCAAAAGCACAGCAGTGCAATGCCTTTTCAAGGAAAGAACTTCTAATTCTTAAGCCTTGGCGATCGCATTCCATTCCCTTTTGAGCGGGTGAACTTAGTATTAATGTTGAAAAAAAAATTAATTGAAAAACGAATGTAAAAAATATAATTTAATAATTTTTAAGTGTTTGATACTATTATAAAAAACTTTATGAAGAATTAAAATATTTAAAAAATATATTTAAAATAATAAAATTTAAAGATATAAGTATAATAAAATAATTTTATGTAAAAATCAGCTTTCAAATTATAAAAATATTATTTTTTGACTTTTTTATTTGAATTGTTAAACTATAATTTGAAGCATAAAAATCAAAATTTCATATTTGTTTAATATTATAGTCATAGTAAAATGCATCTTTTAATCTCAAAAGATGTGTCTAAATAATTCTAAATGAGACCTAAGGACACTTAATTTTCCTTTTAAACTTCTAAATCAAGGTAGAGAATTATCATAATAAAAATTCATTTGTAAACACAGGTCCCGTTAGTTTAATACTAAACGAGATCTAAAAATGCTTAATTTTTCCTTTAACTACTAAATTAAGGTAAAAGATTATCATAATGAAAATGCATTTGTAAACGCAGGTTTCGTTAGTGAAATAGAAGAACAAAATACTACTTACTCCAATATCAAACTATTTAGTTCAATGAGATATGTGGACAAATATTCCGTTTATATCAATTAATTCACATGATTATATTTAAGATATGACATTTAATAAATTTAAAATTTAAATACCAACGTCTATAATATTTTTTTTTGATTTATTGGATTGCAACTGTAATCATTTTTCGATTACTAGATTGCGAAATCTTTTGTATTTCTTTTGAAATTAATGGATGAAAAAACCGAACTGTGTTATTTTTTTCCTCTAAATGGGAGACCACAAAGAAAAAGGGAAAATTGGATTATTCTATTCAACTTTTTGCATACATTTTTAGTATTCTAATGAAAAAATCAACTTTTTTTTTACTACCCATTGTAAGATTTGAAAAGAAACATTTGAAGTTTACTTATAAAATAGAGAGAGCGTGTATTAATTACTGAGTTAAATGTTTAGAAGTAAAAAAAAAAAATCAAAATATTTAACCGAAACAAGAATGACATAACTTTGTAAGATTTGCAATCATGCAAATAAACTAATAAAAGAAATTACAAAACGGAAAGAATCGAATAATAATTTGCATGCTAATTCTATTGATGCTATTTGAATGACAAAAAAGGCTGGAGAAGAAGAATATATACCATTTTTTTCCTTTAATTGTCTCCAGTCCCTTTTTTTTTTTTTTTTCGTTTCTTAAAAATGTTGCTAATATTATAACTAAAAGTCAATTCAAGTTTTTATTTTCTTTATGTTTGGTGAAACAATTGTCTTCTGCTTGGTTCCATCGACGAATAACATTCGAAAATTTTTTAAAAGGAAATTATTGCGCTCGTTCAACACTTAATTAAAAAATGCGTACACGTGGTGGGTGGCGTTTGGAGGACCGGAAAAGCCCCCAAAATGAAGTTTCCAAGCGGGAAAATGGTAAAGCCTGTACCACCGCAGGCTTTTCAACACATCCTTGGAAAAGTTTAACGATTTAAATTTGATAATGTCACGTAACTATTTGCAGGGATTTACCGATGATTTCTCCTTTGATTATTAAAATTTTTTCATAATTGTTTTAAAAAAAATTAAGAAAAATCAATTCTTTCCGATAGAAAATGAGCTGTTTTTTTTTTATTCTTCCTTTTTGACATATATATAAACTGATTTTGACTCGTTGTTTTTTATATTTTTATAGATAATTTATATTTTGAATCATTAAATTTAATAATAATTTTTATAAAAGTTATAAATTTTTAATTTTGTTAAATTATATTATTAAATTTTTATTATTAACAAATTAAGTTATTTACATTAACTTCGTTAGGTAATTCTAACAAAAAAAACTAACTTGAAATACATAAGTGATCTATGTCTACCAAAAATTAGTTTGATGGGTATAAAAATTAAGCTATATATGTATATTGAATTAATTTTTTCGTTATAATTATTTAATAAAAATAGCATAAATAACATAATTTATTAATAACAAAAGTTCACTGATATTATTTAACAAAATTAAATATTTATGACCTATATAAAAATTAATGTTAAATTTAGTGACCTGAAATATAAATTACTCTATTTTTGTCGGTGGAAGTTGACAATTAAGCCTAATTAAAATGCAATCAATGTTCTAGCTAATTTTTGAAACATAAAGTACTTTCTTTTGTCTAGTTGTCAATTGTAATTAATTGTGTTAGTTTTAAATCGATATAAAGCACAATATGAATTATATATTTTGCTTATCAAATTTTACTGATGGAAGGAAAAAGGGAAATATCTAAATTTTTTTGAAGTTATGTTATACTTTTTCTTCTTTTTAATTTGTTTCAATTTTTTTTTTCAAAATTTTCATTTAGTCTTATTTATATTACATTTTATATAAGTTTATGTTCCATTTATTGTTTTTTTCCAAGTTAGTAATGTTGGATATATGCCATGCATAGATCTAAGAGAATTTCCAACCGCACGTGTCTTTCAATACATATTTAATTTTTATTTGATTAATTTAGTTTTATAATAACAACATTATTGTTTTAATTATGTTTAATGTTTGTTTTTTTTCTTATATTTGTGTTTGGTTTAATTCTGAAATGTGTATATTTTTTTATATTTTTATTTGTTCATTAGTATATTCTATATACATTTATATGTATTTAATATAATAAATCATTGTTATTTTGTTAAATAAAAATCGAAACACATCAATATAATTAATACAGAAAATCAAAATTTAAATATCTTTTGCTAATATTTTTTATACTTTTTAAGATTAGCAGTTGATAGGTAAAAGTTTTTTAATTTTACACGCGGGTTAAGAATTTAGTATGTGTCTCATTTTTATTTTTAATTAATTTTTTTATTATATTTAAGGGGTATATGTTATTATCTTAACAATGTTTGTGAAATCTAAAAACTTCATTAATAGTATATAAGATAATTCTTTTTATTTTTTAATATAGAAAAAGTGATATATGGACAAATTATAAGAAATCATACCTTATACACTGGTAGTGAAAAAAATTATATAAGCGAATTTGTGAGATGAAATATGTCTCATTTATTTATTATTTATTTTTTAAAATGTACTATACTATACACGTGTTATCCCACAAACTTCACTTGTAAATTTGTTTTTTTTTTTTACTATTGATGTATAAGATAATTATACTTTAAAAATAAAAATAAATAAATAGATATTGACAACTTTTTAATCTCAATTATAAAGTTAAAAACTTTTATTAAATGCATAAATAATAATCTTAAAATTTGTCAATTAAGTATTAGTTTAGTTAGCATGTTGTCGTCAATAGTCTCCTAAAAGTTATGATTCGAGAAGGCTTAAGCGCGTAAGTAGTAACCTTCTCTTCGAGTGAATTAATTAAATAAGGGTGAAGAGTTATGAGTAATTTAAGAATATCAAAACTTTGCACAAAATTACTAAAAAAATGTAATAGAAAAAATATAAATAATATACAATAATATTTTAACTTCGCTTATAAAATTAAATAAATTTTATTATCAATGTATTAAATAATTATCTTATCTTAAAATATGTTTAAAAAATTACTAATTCAAAAAGACTTAATCATATAATTTTTGTCTCAATTGAGTTAAATAGACAAGAGCGAGGAGATTATGAATAATTTAAGAATGTAAAAAAAGAAATTCCTAATTTAATTTAATTGCTTTGCTTCTTCAGTTTTTCTTTCTTAATATACCTCTTCAAGTGGCTAAGAGTCAAGACCTTGCACGAAAGCGTCACGTATTTGCTCATGAAATAACAAATTAATAAGAAAATGTAAAATGAACATATGAAACGAAAGAGCTAAAGTGAGGTGAAACTCTCCAATCGTAAGAAACGAGAGTCGCCATTGAGTGAATCATTGACCCACCCAACCAAAAAAAAAAAAAACAACAAAACCAGAAAAATCTTTACAAAGTCGTGCATATTTTTTAATGAAAAATAATATTCTCAATTTGTCGTTTTGACCCGCCTCTACCTGGTTGACTCGTGGCTGGCTCGAGCCCGTGTTTGAAAAAATATGAAGAGTTTTAATTGAATTATTGAAAACACCCAATCGAAGGCTCCAAAGGCACACCAACGCGTAAACAACTTAGATACAACCCAAAATAAGAAGAGCCCATCGCACCTGCCTTCGCTCGGTTCGCTGAACATCCACGCCACTGCCCTCGGGCGCGCTGCTATAAATTCTCTCTTCCCTATATCGCAAAAAAATCTATCCATTCATTTGCTTTGCTATATTTTTCTTTGTAACAAAAAGAAAAAACACCACAGTTCTAACCTCCCAGCATATGTCTCAGAGGCCTAGCGTTCCCCACTCTTCTTCAATAGCTTTTGGTCTTCATTCCCATCTCTTGGTTTCCTCTGAGATGAACCCTAATTCCAACTGGTCTCAATAGTTATTTTTTTTCTTTTCATTTTTGGACCATCAATTTAGTTCTCATTCCTTTGCCTCTTAACGAAAGGTCATTGGCTTGTTAATTTTGCAAGCGAAATCTGTTATAAGAATTAAGTTCTTAAACATCAGATTGTTTAGATTTTTTTTTTTTGAGTTAATTAAAATGGGAGTCAAAGGTTTTGTTGAGGGAGGAATAGCATCGATTGTGGCCGGGTGTTCAACCCACCCACTTGATTTAATCAAAGTTCGAATGCAACTCCAGGGTGAAACCCATGTCCCTAACGCGGCTGTTCAAACCCTCCGCCCTGCTTTAGCCTTTCAGACAAACACCACCACCACCTCCTCTGCTGTCCACGTGCCACCACCGCCAGCGCGTGTTGGACCTGTGGCCACTGGCATCCGGATCATTAAAACAGAAGGCGTGGCGGCTCTTTTCTCCGGTGTCTCTGCCACCGTCCTCCGCCAGACCCTCTATTCCACCACCCGTATGGGACTCTACGACATCCTGAAACAGAAATGGACCGACAAGGAGACGAAAACCATGCCTCTCCCCCGCAAAATCACCGCTGGATTAATCGCCGGAGGGATCGGCGCTGCCGTCGGGAACCCAGCCGACGTGGCAATGGTTCGTATGCAAGCTGACGGACGCCTCCCTTTATCTCAACGCCGTAACTACACCAGCGTTATCGACGCCATCACTCGCATGACCAAACAAGAAGGCGTTACCTCCCTGTGGCGCGGCTCATCTCTCACGGTGAACCGTGCGATGTTGGTGACGGCATCGCAGCTGGCATCCTACGATCAGATCAAAGAAACGATTTTGGCAAATGGGTTGATGAAAGATGGGCTCGGGACGCACGTGGCAGCGAGTTTTTCAGCTGGGTTTGTCGCGGCGGTGGCGTCCAACCCTGTTGATGTGATCAAGACAAGGGTAATGAACATGAAGGTTGAGCCGGGGCAAAAGCCGCCGTATGCTGGCGCTTTGGATTGTGCTATCAAGACGGTGAAGGCGGAAGGGCCCATGGCCTTGTACAAAGGATTTATACCGACGATCTCGAGACAGGGACCGTTTACCGTGGTGCTTTTTGTTACGTTGGAACAGGTTCGAAAATTGCTCAAGGATTTTTGAGTATTTACGAGGACAAGGATGATGAAGAAAAACGAATCTTAGCAATTCTATGTTTTAAATAATATAATCGCTTTTCTGTTTTATACGTGGTTAAAAATAAAGTTTTCCCTGCAATCTGGAGGAAGAGTTTGTGTTTGCCTCTGATTGTAAGGGAATGTTTATCTCTGGATTATTATCATTATTATTATGTAATAGAAAAATCATCATATAATATTTGCTCTTATTTAATTGGCAGCTAATTTGATAGTTTTTGTTTGGTATTTTATGGCTCTTTTTTTCTGATATTCTATTTTCTAACCCAGAATTCACCGGAATTTCATGGTTTTTCGAGGAAACTTTGAATCCCAAAAGAGAATTCCAATTATACACTAAATTTATTCCTTAATTTACATAAACTTAATCCTCAACACTTAAAAAGCCAAGAATTACTAAGACTTTTATATTGGTTAATTATAAAATTTCGCTTTTGACGCGTTGATAGTTAAGTTTTTCTAATCCCAGAGGAGTATTTTTGAAAATATGACTGAAGTGTATATATTACCGTATTAATCTCGCTCGAAGAATTTCAAAGCATTAGTGATGATGGATGATATTATTTTTTCGATTATAATTGTTTATTAGATTAAAATTTAATTATTACATGTATTTCCAATTCTGAACATGAAACTGATGATCTGGAATTTGAGCGGTGGTTGAAATTTGGGAGAACATATGGTAAGAAAATGGGGCTTTAAAGGCAGAGCATCTTTCGCTCTACTTACCATACGGAGCATGTTTTTCGAAAATTAAAAATCGTCGCTAAAATTTCGATACCCGTTAGTGTCAAACTCATTAATCACTACGCGGCGGAAAGCGTGAACCAAGGGAACTGTTTGCTTTTCACAAACAAACATAAAGACCTTAATCAAAAGATATCGACGTGAATCCTCTTTTTGGGTTCATCTGACTGGTTGTATGTAGGATAGGTTTGAATTAGCATCGAGCAAAGACTACGCCACAAGAGTTCGCTGCCAAAATAAAAAAAAAAAAATGAACTTCAAAGTTCAAGCTTTCAGGCGCATTGTTGTCCACAACTGTGAGTCTTGGCATCGCTGTCCATTTAACCATTAATAATTCTCGGTTGAGCAGAAATGAATATTCATTTTCAATTTTCGGTCCTATGCGGTAGAATATTAGAAAAAAATATAAAAAAAATAATTAAAATATAGAATAAAGCATGATATGATATAAAAATAATATGAATATATAAATATTTTAAAATTTATATAATATAAATTATTATTATATTAAAATTTATATAAATAATAAAATATATTAAATATAATTATAATAAAACAAAATAAATAATGAAGATGCGAATTACGAAATCTAAAATGTGGGGTTTAAACTGAAAGGTTTTTAGCCTTTCGCTAGCGAGCAGATATTTTTCTCTTTCATGATTTGAGCTTTTAAACAAATATCCCGCGAGTAAACTGTAGTTGTTTTTTTTCTCGTAGCAATTTTCAAAGCGTCGGTGTTAATAACGATAAGGCCATTTTCACTGAAAAGATCTGAAACTTTCATTTGATTTGGGGGCTATTGTCACCACAAAATTGAGAGAGGGGGGGGAGAGGGAAAGGCCAAATGTTAAACAGTGTCTCCAATTCCATAGTTATTGAATTATATTCGACATTTGATCTCTGAATTATCACAAACATCCTTATCCAAATGCGACACTTTCCCGACACTCCTCGTTGCTAAGCTTTGTTGGCTCATGAACCTGTTCCAAAATGTGGCTCTACAGATGGGGGACAGGGGGCACTATCAACCACCAGCCTTCTCTCGCTTTACATAAAATTTTCTCTTTCATTATTTTATATCTTGAATGATAAAATTTTTAAAATTTCAGAGAGTGCGATTCAGTTCACATATATATCTTTTTGATAATTATAAAAAATGATTTGTTTATTTAATTATAAATTAATAGATATGTGATAATCTAATCATTCACAATTAAATTTAAAATTTTCGTAATCTAATATAGAAGCAATTTTCCATTAAAATTAAGAAGATTTCATGGACTAATTTATTTGGTTTATACAATTAGTATAGAGCGATGATATCTAATAAGTTAAATTTTAACTTTTACGATTTCTTTCAGATAAAATAAAGTTATTATCGAACTAATCATGCCAATTGTAATCAAAAGAATGATATCAAATAAGTCTTTTAATTGAACATGATCATGGGTCAGGTTATGACCTAAAATTTTTAAATTTTCTTTGCCCAAGTTTGAGTCTAGTTAAGTTTGAATCGGCATCAAAACCCCTTTTTATTGATCATAATATTATTCATATAAAATAAAATAAAATATATATATTTTTATAATTAGATCTAAATAAAAATACCTCTTACTATTAAATAGTAATTTCGGTTAAACCAACTTGAATTAATAAAAATTTTTGTCTAAAATCAAAATAAAATCTATTAAATTTAGCGAAATAAATAGATCTACTTTAGAAAAATCATAGATTTGATTATTAGTTAATTGAAGGAGGTATAATGGGGGCATGGTGAATCATTCCATGGTCTTGTTTTTTGCTTTTAACCTCTCACTTCTCAAACTTTTCTTGGTATGTGTTTTTCCAACTAAGCTTTTGGTGCTTTGTGACACTCAAAAGCCACATCTTATAGTGTTAAAAATTATAGTTGCACGGCCGCACCGTTAACAAATATGGTTGGTTAACACTTGACATACGCCAAATTCCACCAAACTATCAAATATACAATTGCAACTTAGCCATAAATTAAATTTCCTTCGATTATATCTTCTACGCCATCCGCGCTAGCAATTCACCCGATGAAACTTTCTTTTCTTATTAAGAAAAAAAAAAAAATTCGAATCCCATTAAATCATTCTATTTTATAGTAAAAATGTTTTTAAAAAGTAAGATAAAAATATATATATATATGATTTAAGAATCTTTAAATGTTTAATATTATTATATATTGAGATTTTAAAAAATAATATGAATAAAATAATAAAAATTTAAAGATTTTGAGGATAATAAAATCATTTTTATATCATAAGCTTACTTTCGAATTGTTAAAAGTATCATTTCTTGACAATTTGGATTATTAAATCATGATTTTAGTAATAAAAATCAATTTTTTATCTGTTTAATATTATACTTATGATAAAATATAACTTTTGACTTCAAAAACTATACCCACTACCATATTATGAGACTTGAAATGAATGAAGCTCTAAACATTCAAAATTGGTAATTGCAAAACTAAAAATAATGTTTATCCTTTTGTCGATTAAAATAACTTATTCTATGTCATATTAAAATACTCAAAATCTCTATTTGATATGTAATAGAAAGATTTGGAAGCAAACTAGATTGATATAATAATAAATAATTATAAATAATTTCCAATAGACCATATGATTAATCAAGCAAAATTTAGGAAGATATGAAAGATGTTATTAAATATTGTAATTACTTACATATAATAAGAATATAAATATAAATATCGTTTTTACTTAAAACTCTTTTTTTATCCGTCCTGTTCATATTATCCTTATTTATTTATTCATAATTAACAGAAAAAATAAAAATTTTATTTTTTATATTAAATATTTATATATTTTATAATTATATTTAAATAAAAATATATTTTAAATTATAAAATATCAAGTAGGATCAAATTAATCTGACTTAATAAAATACTTAGCCAACGTATCTAACCTATAAAACCGAAAGGTGTCCGTTAACAGGTTTAGCACTGGCTTATGTGGAGCAATCTTATAAGCTATCCACGCACACTAGACAGTCTCTTAAAACCTGAAATATTTATGGGTTTAAGAATTATTTAATTAATATTTTAAAGAAATTTTATAATTAATGCATTATTTTTGTTAAAAGAAAAAATATTTTATTAATTATAAATATTTTTATAAATATCATCTTAATCTATACAACTAATTTTTATTAGCATTTAAGTAATTCTAAAATTAGGACTGTGTATTCGATCGATTCGGTCAAAAAAACTTTAAACCGAATTAACTGACTTAGCTAGAGGAACCGACTAAACCGACCGATATATTTTACCATAATCAAATTAACCAAACCAACTAAATTTCGATAAATTTGATCAGTTAGTTCAGTTAAATCGGTTTATTAGGTCTTAAGCTAATAGGCTATAAATTTGATTTGAGTATAGGTTTAATTGAACTATTAATATATATAAATATATAATTATTAAATATTAAATATTAAAAGTTCAATTACTTCGATCAATTCGGTTAATAATTATACTAACCGATAACCGACCAAATTAATCAAATAAACCGACATAAAAAATCGACATAACCATTAAATCAACTTAACCAAACCGAATTAACTAAATTTTATCCGTTAAATCAGTTAAATCGATTTGAACCAACTTATGCACAGTCCTATTTAGAATCCCATAAATATTTTTAATATATTAGTTTTCCTTCTATTTTTTTTCATTTTGTTGTAGACTTAACAAATGCAAACATAGCAAGTTTATCAAAAGAATTTTGCTAATATAATTAAATTTCATAGCATTTATTACCAATTATTATATATAATAGCAAAATTATATTATAAGTAATAATTTAAAATTTATTTTTAAAACACTCCTTAACAACATTACAACATGTTAACGTATTAGTTGACAATCAATATCATAAAAACAATCTATAAATTTATTTATTTTTTCCTGATATTTACTCTAGATTCTAATCCAAGCTTCAAACCTACACATTAAAATCAGAACAAACTAACAAGTTGTTAAAATATTGATATCCAAGTCTTAGTTCTCCCCAAAAAAACCAGAAAAAAAAAAAACCTTTGCATTAAAATCAGACTTTACCCTTTTCCTGAATGAAACATTCCTGAAATTGTAAATTTATACATGTGCATGTGTGTCACAGTCCAAGAGTCGGTCCATTCAATACATTCGGGAATTCAAGTGCCGCAAGTGACACATGTGCGCATTAAATAACCATTGCGAAATGCTAATGAACCAGAGTAAATGCACACTTGCACGGCACGTAGAAGATGAAACAAATAAATCATTAAATCTTTATCTAGATGCTTTAACTAGTCCGGTTATTAACATATTTGTACACTTAGGTGCCTCAATATCAACTAGATAAAAATATCCAACTCTCCATTTCATCTTTTTTATGTATCAAACAAAACTCACTAAATCAAATCCAGACTGTATCACTCGTCGTCCAAGCCAAGGACCAGCTGCTTAAGCTCTTCGATTTTAGAGGCCAACTCTTCCCTGTTTTTCTGCCAAATGCAAGTAAAATGAATTAGTATTTCCCTCGGGGGATTATTGGGAATCTCAATCACTCAAGCAGCTACCTTGAATAACAGATAACGGGAAATGAACCAGCAAGTGTAGCCAAGGCCCACAACTTCCATCAACTCAGGGAACTGAATGTTACAATGAAAATAATCAATCAGAAGGAATATAAATATATTCTTTATTGTCGAAAGAAACTCAGAATTTGCATTCAAAACGCACCAATGGAATTGAATCAATAGCGCCGACAACAGCTAAAGCTAGCCATAAAGCAACCACAGCACCACTTCCATATAATATAATTGAATATGCTTCTTCAGAGTCAAGCTGCAAGCATTTAATAATCAATCGAGTCATCAGAATCTTGAACAATGACAAACCAAAAGATTTCTAAAACTGAAGCAAACTATAAAACTACGCTCTCAAAGCACAAATGACCATGCATGTTACCGACACTGAGTCTCAAATCATTCTCTTCTTACATCAATATAGAAATAAAGTCAGCAAGCAAGACAAGTGACGGACTAATTCTAAACAATGCATTGCTCAGAAAAAGAATCAAGGGGGAAAAAAAAAACTTCTGATGCGAAAAGGGGGACAAAATCATGAGGAAAAAGATTAACAACAATTAAAAAGCAACACAGAGAGCAAAAAAAAAAAAAATTAACAGAAAAAGGTAATGTAAGATGACTAAAACAATAAATAAATCATATTGCCAAGATAACAACCCACTTCGACAGGGTTGTTGATATCTCGCCAATGGCTTTGCAGTGATTTTTAAAAAATTTTAGTGATCATCCAGAAATACTTTTGCACCTAAATAGAATTAAAATTTTGATAAATACTAGTAAAAAAAAAAAAAACTCTAAAATCTTGGCAAGAATTTGAAATTTGAACAAATAGAGTTGCTCAGGTAACCGCTCAGATCGACATGGCTGTAGATGTTTCATAAATTTTTCTCAAATTCTACTAATCATCACAGCAACCAATTTGCAAGTTCATTGAATAAGTCATTTAACGAACAAATCTAAACAAGGCAAAGAACAAAAAGAGGAGGTTCTAATCTTAACAATCAAGGATTTGGGACTAAATAAACACTTACTGACAGAGAGGTAAAAACCTCTAAAATGGAGCTATGTGATAGAGGTATAAAATAGCTTCTAAGGCCTAAAGCAAAAGCACAAAAAAAAAACCTATAGGGAAAGAGCATTGGAACCATAAATTCCGTTAATATCAAGCAATAAGCTTTGCAAAGAAAAAGGAAAATAGAGAAGTTTAGGGGGAACAAAGACAAAGATAGATTGAAAGAATTTGGATTTTTTTTGCTAGGGGAAAAAACTATGTTAATTCAATAACAATTCACACGAACATGGTTGTTACTGTCCCATAAAATAATCACTTTTGACCAATTAGGAAAGTAATACACTTGAAAAGACCAGCAAAAATTTAATGAATGGAAGCATCAAAGACAAGGAATGCATGGCAAAAAAACCTTAAAATTTAACATCATATAAAACATAAGATGATAAGGGCCATTAGCAAATTGTGTTGCTCAGGTAACTGCTCAGATCGACATAGTTGTCGAAGCTTCATCAAGAATTTATGATGTACTTTCAGTGATTCTGATACTCATCATGGCAACCATTATAATTGTAATTGAAGAAAGTAATGCAATAAAAAAAAAAAACAATGAAACCTCAAAAGCAAAATTAAGGGAAAAGAAAGTAAAAGACTGCAATCAAAATTAGAAAATGACTTACTTATATTAAAAAAAAAAAAAGAGAGAAGGTGCCAAATAAGAAGAAAAGGCAACCACGAAAAAATAATAAAGAATAAACTACTAGGTTGCTCAGGTAACCGCTCAGGATCGACACAATGGTCGAGTCTCATCAAGCATTTAATAAATGCCTTTCAATTATTCCAAAACCTCATCATAGCAACCCAATTTGACAAAGAAAAGGAGCATTAAAAGGCCAAGAAAAGTTCATTCATTTCTCAGTAACATAACAAGTAAAAAAACCTATGATGCTTCTTTCCAACAATCCTTTCTAATGCCAGAAATGCATCTTCCAAATGAGTACAGTGTACACAGTTAATTGATTAAATAAACTCATACATATTCCCTTCCAACAACTTTGCCTATTCGATTTGGCTCATTTTTAACAACAAAATTCATAACATAAAGACATACACTGTATATCTATACACACAAATAAAATCAAACAAGCAGTGAATAATCGAAACTATGATGTATCTTTAAGCAGGGTCAAGTGATTTAAGTAAAGGGTAAACCTTTATATTAAGTTTCTCCAAAAACTCAAACGTCAACGACTCCTCTTCAGCAGCTGACTCTTCTTTAGGTTCTTCCGGTGGCAGCTTTTCATTGAACACATTCTTCTCGACCGCCGGAACTTCTTCCAGTGCAACTACGCCGTCGCGATCCTCCGCCAAATATAGACTGGGAGCGGTGGAGGAGGTTTCTTCGGATGTTGTTGCTTTAAGCAATGGGTTATTAAAATGCAAAACCCCTACAAAGCAAAAATAAATAAATAAATAAAATTATCCTACTATTCAATAATGAAGTGTTACTTTCCAGTTTACAGTAATATAAAAGAAAAAAGAATAATTTAAAAAAAAATCATAAAAAAGTACAACATGAACGACAGATAAAAAAATGAAAAGTAAATGAAATAATAAGGAATTTAAAAAAAGGCGGGGCTAGGGTTTCGGGATATCGTACTGGAAAAGAGGCGGCGGACGGTGGAGGGAGGCGGCGGGAGTGGGAGTGGGCGGAGACGGGGAGGGAAAGAGGGAGTTGGAGAGGAGAAGCTGATGGGAGGGAGAGGGGAAATGGGATGGGTGAGGCTCCTACACAGCTGCATTGTTTAGAGAGAAGAGGAGAAATGTGGGACTCTGGAAGTGGAAGGCGGAAAGTATATTTATAAAGAGGTGACTGACCTGCCGCTGCCTTCTCTAGGGTTCTCCCTTGTTTGTTTAGGTAATTAGTACAATTATTATTATTTTTATTATTATTATTATTTTAAATTCCTTATAAAGCGCCAACGACGTCGGAGTAGTGCACTGCTTGCTCTTCCTTGGTGTTCCTTCTTTTTTAGGGCATAACAATTAAAAAGTATAAATTAAAAAAAAATTAGTAAGTACCTGCAATGATTTTTTAAAATGAAGTTAATATAAGTAAAAGTGATTTTCATTCTTTTTAAATAAAACTATTGATATAATTATATAAATATATTATTTTTATTTTAAATTAAATTATATAATTAATTTTTATATTATAATTAATCGATGAATTTAATTTTTATATTTTAATTTGATATAACGAGCTTCTAGCTCATTTACTTTTAAATGATTTAAGCTCAGTTAATAACTCCGTTAATTATTGCCGTTATTTTAATTAGCGTGACCGGTAATTTTTAAACGTGAGTGTTGACTTTTGGCATGAAAATGTTTTAGCCATGAATAAAAAAATAAAAGCTTTTTTATTAATTTTGAATTAATAACTTTTTTTTTTCTCAGCTTTCTTTCACGCGAAAGGACCTCAAAACCCATATCAAATGTAAAAACCTTGCCAACAATAAAACAACCCAAGCTTGAAAGATTGTTTCTAAGTTTGTTGGTAGGAGCATTCACCACTTTAGATAACATCAATTTTATTAAATTTTAAAATTATTTTAATTTATATGAAATTATTTATAATAAATTTAATAATTATATTTTAGTTTCTGAGCTTAATTCAGATTATTTTGGTTATTATTTTTTAATTTCTTTTTATAAGATTATTTTGAATATTTTATATTAAATAATATATTTTTTCATGTAATAATAAACACGTGATTTAATATAACTTGATTTATAATGTTTTACCAAAGATGTAATATAAAATTACTGGTGATAAAATCACATTAATAATCTTATTATCATGGTAATTAGATCACCTTATTGATCTTATAAGTAATACTAAATGCTATATAAGAGAAAAAAATATGGGTGGTTTTAATTTCTTCTCTCTTCTAGAGCAGAAGAAAGCTTTAAAATTTCAAAGTTTATCAAACCTTTCAATTTTCAGATTAAAAATTTCAAGTTTTCTCCCCTTAATCAATTTCTACGCTCATAATTGATCAAAACCCTAAAAAAAAAATTCTATCAATATCTTCTAGAAATTAATATGGATCAAACCCTTTAATTTTTAGATTTAAAATTTCAAGTTTTATCCCCTTAATCAATTTCTTCACTCATAATCAATCAAAATCCTAAAAATTTTTGAAAAATATCTTCTAAAAACCAATATAAATATCTAGAGAACTACACTCCAAAAATTGACTATTGAGATAGAAGACCTAGGCCCATATATATCCATAAGAAACCATTTCCTTTCTAATGTAAGATCCATGCCCCATGCTTTGAGGACCTCATCATATTTTCCTTATTTTTCTTTATTGGGCCTAAGCCACCATTCTGTGAGCCACCACTCTGAGTGTAGGAGCTTCGTAAGATGGAGATGGATCTACTATAAATTGGTATGGATTTTTGGAGAGCTGCCACCAGAGCTTAGGTCGATATATACTAATAAGGAAAACATTTCCTTTCTTTTGTGGGATCTAAATGGATTATAACAATATTTTGAGTTGTTTCAGGAAGTAGGCTTTAGATACTACCTATGTTTTGATTTAATCCAGTTTGTCAGGTTTGTTTACGTTGCTTGGATTAGATTAAAGGCATAAACAAAATATCTATGCTTATTAAAAAACATTGATATTATCAGAAAATGTTAATTTTGAGAAACTTATTAAAAGGTTTCCCATTTAAAATGTATTTTATTCAAGTCATACCCTCTAACTGAGGTACATATTGTTATGATAACTTGTTAATACAAGTTTAAAATTTTCAATTTAGGTTAATGTACGATGGAATCGTTGTATAAATGAAAATTTTATAATCTTATATTTGTACTATCAAAATATTCAATCAAATACATGAAAATTTGAGTCTGTTTATCATATTAGACCCAAATCTTAACATTGTTTTTTTAAAAAATATTGTTTTGCTTTTTATTAATTAAACTTGTGTCAAAAAAAATATCACAACACAAGAAAAAATAGGGTTTAATGGGTAAATTTGCTATTATACTATAGGTGAGTATTGAAATTTGTCACTATACTTTATTTCAATTGATATTTACCATTATACTTTTGGATTAAATGTAAATTTATCACTATAGTTTAACTAAATATTAAATTTTATCACTCTGCTTTTATTTTATTGAATATTGTCACTATATTCTTATTTTTAATCAAAATTTGTCATTTAACTTTGATTTTGTATGATTTTAAGATAAAATTTAATAAAAATAATTTCCTTCAAATATTTTATTTTAATAATCAAGTTTAATAAATGAAATTAATAAAAGATGATAAAAAGAGTATTAGCTTTTTATAAAATAAAAATTCTATGTTAATTTTTATAAATTAATTTTACTTCGTATTTTTCAAAATCAAATTTTAGTGGCAAAATTCAATCAAAGATTAAAGTTTAGTAGTAAAATTTAATTAAATAATAGTATAGTGATAAATTTACCCTAATCTCAAAATTACAATAGCACATATCAATCAGTATAAAGCAAAATGACAAATTTCAATATTTGTCCCTTAACCCAAAAAAATAGGTAAAAATAATGTATAAACGTTACAATGACACAATTGTCACATTTCATGATTAAAAACAAAAAAAAGTTTAAAATTCTTTTTTCTGTTTTTCCCTTTTCTCTTCCTTCTTTCTAAAAATTTAAATCTTAAATCTTGAAATTTTGTCTTTATTTTCAATTTTCTAAAAACAAAAATGATATTTGGCAACCACACCTCAAATTTATATTGATTGATAGTGATATTAGCCCTTTTTTCCCCATTTATGTGTTAAAAAGGTTGGGGGTTCCTTTATTGAAGAATGAAGTATTTCATATGTCTAATTGAACATTATTTCTACTAAAGGTATCACATTATAAATTTTCTAATGCTTCCTAAGTCATAGAGGACGCTAATCAATCACGTTCCAGGCTGAATTTACTTTGCATTTTGGCTAAACCAATTAAAAAAATTCTTTAAACTTTATCCCTCCATAGGATCTTAAACTTTAATCATACCAAAATAAACCATTATTAATCTTTAATTTGAATCCAAATAAAAAAAAAAAATTCTTTAAACCTTTATTTGTACCAAATAAACTCTTAATCTTTAATTTTACTTGAATAAACCCTTAACATAAATCAAATTTTCATTTGAAATAAAACCTTTTTTGGATAAAAATCAGAGCATAGAAATTTATTTGAATACAATAAAAATAAATAAAAATATATAAAACTTGCTTAGAGAAAAGTCAATTAATGAATGGAGCAGGAATTAGAAATGCAAATGACTGTCCAAATCTTAATGTTCTGACGTCAATAAATTACAACAGCTTTTGTTTGTTACATATTAAAAAAACTCCCTGTTTGACTGATCGTATTCTCATTTTCATGAACAGCCAAAAATGAGACCCTAAAAACAAATAATAGGGTAATTCGCCCTAATGTTTTTATTATTGATGTCTTTCTCTTTTTCTTTTTTTATTTTTATTTTTTAAATTTCGATGGAATGTTATCCTTGGTTTTATTTCTTTTACAGCCCATAATGAGCAGCCTAAAAAAGAAATTTTCTAAAAGCTAGCTCGCTGTCCTTGCAAGAACAATTTCAAAACTTAAATTTCTTCACTCTTTTTAATTTAAAACTAACCCCTTTTAGATGAAGTCAGGCTGGCCTGTAGAAGTCAAGCATCGATGCCACATCCGGCTGTTGGGGTCAACTTCCCGGGGATGAGAAATGACCTCCGGAATGGGAAAGTAAACGTAGTGAGTGTTGCATATCCCAACTGTAATGCCGCTATATCCGGCAAATGCACCATGAACCTGCAAATACATGCATGCATCCATCATATTTTACATTTCTGGAGATCGGTTGTAAACTTAAATTTGTATAATAGAAAGCAAAGAAAGTCAAAAATCCAATTTCGAAAAGCGCAAACTTGCACAACCCTATATCAATATGCACCGATGACATTATATGCCAGAAGACTCGTTCAAAGGCTACTTAACTTGCGAGCTTGCAATTGGTGGGCCAACAGTAAACTTTACTGTGAAGGCGGCTTTGAGATTACATAGTGACAAAATTAAATTTTAAGCGCTTAATATTTCCAGCCTGTTTGGTTTTCTAGTATTCTGACCTCTTGACAGAATTTGTTTTATCAAACTGTCGGCTCCTTGTATGTTAGCTCATTTACCAGCCTGCGTCTAAGCAAAACCGGTTTCTATACACGCTATCAGTTCCAAACAGTTCTCTTCACATATCGAAAGGAGAAGAAACTTCAGCAAGCAGTTCAAACAAATCATATTGAGCGTGAGCATGTGTGGACCACGGAAGCAATGCATGGAGAGAAGTAAAGGATACTTACAGCATTTTGTCCTAGAACAGTGCAAAGAATTCCATCTGATGCATTTGCACGGCATGCGCGGATCATGTATGTTGGATCAATATACTTTACATCAGCAGGGATGCCAATTTCCTTAAAATATTTCTTTGTCTGGAAGGAAGATAGTGAAGTAGCATTTAGTACCCGATAAGGTTCATCCAGTGTGCTCAGAATGCATTTTATTGATGAATTATCTAGTACCAAGAACTTGATGCCCCAAGACATTAAACTGACGAAAATCGGTGATGCATCTTATTGGTGAATTTTTTAATTTATTCCATGACATATGCATAGCACAAATATAATCATAATCAAACCAAAAGCAATCAACAAGAATTGTGTCAGCAATCTATAAGGAATTGAAACCCAAAAGAAAGGTATCAGAGACAGAGAACAATTTGGAGATAACTTGAAGAATTTGTAACAAACAAAATTTAATATACCAAATACCAATCCTCATTCAAGTCAATTCAATAATGTATGATTCATAACTTGACAAAGACAGGAAATCCCGCTGGGACAGGGTACATTCAATCACTCACTCTCCCTTTTTGAACATACTAAGTTAATTACGAGCAAGTATTCAAATAACTGGACTATGTGACTAACATAAAATATTATCTTAGTAGATCTTTATTTCTTCAGCCAAGAGTTCACAAACAAACAAATGTAATAAATGGTGGAAACTACATTGAAAATAAATACCTCTTGTTGGATGCGAACACCAATATCTCCAAGTACAATGTTTCCCGATGCATCAGTAGCATTAGTTTTCTCAACAAGATTCTGCATCAAAAACAGCATCTTAGAGACATTTTCTCAGATATCATGTCATCAAATTCAAACATCTCTAAGAAACGATTTTTCATCTTCAAAGATGGAAAAGGCAGTCAAACCAATTCATCAAACAATTATAAAAGAGATATTCTGGTGCATTCACCCCTATTTCAAAAATACCTATTTTAGAAGGGGAAATAATATTCAACCAATTGGAGCTTTTATCCTTGCAACTAAGCACCTCTGAATTTCATCAGAGACTACAAACATTTACATTGACAAAACATGATACACTTCAGAAAACATCAAGAATTTATTTTAAAGGAACATATTTGCAAAATTGCCAAAGAATATATGACAATCTTTTCTGCAGTAAAGCGAATGAAATCCACAGCTACAATTCGCATAAGAGCAGAAAAAAGTTACTGAAATCGAGAAAGATCTGAAACTTTAAAATAGAATTTAAAGGAAAAAACAATAGAATAGACAACAGATTAAAAAAGAAAGATGGAACCAATATTAAATCAAACCAGCAGCATGTAAAAGCCTAGATAACTAGAATCGAGACATTGTAACCGAAAAAAGAAATTATATTCATCGATTTAGACATCCAACTGTGGAAGTTATTTGCTCACTACTATCATACACCATCAAAACTATAAATTTGTGATTAAATTATCACTTCCAAGAAAGCTTCAAATAGCTATATATCACCTGTCCAGCTCCTTCTGCAACACAGACCACAGCCGATCCCTTTGTCTCAATTAGGTATTTCAGATGCCTTAATACGCCATGAGGCCCATGCAAATTGAAAGGCACCTAAAGAATGCACAATTTGGATGTATTAGTAACATGCATTTAAAGAGTGCGATGGGGATAGCCGATCAGACTTTAATTGTTAACAGTCAGCATAAATACCTCTGGGATCAAACATATGTCAACTTGTCCACTAGCTAAGGATGATTGCATGGCTATGAAACCACTGCTACGACCCATCAATTTCACAATTCCGATTCCATGGTAAGCACTATGTGCCTGGTAATTAATTAAAGGAGAAAAAAGAAACGCAATAAGTTTAACATCAAGGCAACAGTGACCGGAAGGAGTTTTGGCATATAAGTTTAAGTGGAACAGAATTATGTAATGCATGAATTCAAAAGTCAAACAAGTTTTTTTATATCAATATCAATAATCAAAGCTGATATACCTCAATGTATGCAGAGTTGATTGCTCGTTGTGCTTCTTCAACAGCAGTATCAAAACCAAAGGTTTTGTCCATCAGCAGAATGTCATTGTCAATAGTTTTTGGAACACCAACTACAGCCACTTTCAACTTTCTTTTGCGGCACTGCAAGGAAAAGTTTACAAACATATAGATTTAGAAAAACAAAAAACCAGCCCCTTTGGTGATAGTGAAGGTTTTCAGAACTCTCAGATATTCTTAATCAAGAAGAAGATCTTTTAATGCCCTTCCTTGTCTGATATATTATTCATACATATGAATATCTCAATCAAATTCAATTTGAAATGGAAAACATAGCTTAGAAATACCAAATATGGAAAATAAATCTTTATCTTTCAGTTACCCAAAATTATTTTAATGCCATGAAGTTGAATCAAATGACTAAATAAATTTACAAACATTACTTAGGACTTTAAGGGAGAAAAAAACAAAAAGTCAAAAACTACCTTTCTTCCTATGAGTTCCATTTCTGAATTTAAGATAGTAATAACAAAGGAACCATCAAGTCCAAGATTAATAAATAGTACAAAAGTGCAGATGATATAAATCTGATATGAACCTCATCGTGAATAGCATTGGCCCCAGCATGAGTACCGTTTCCACCTAGCACAAAAAGCATGTTGATTCCTCTTTCCTGGCATCAATTTTGGAAACATATCAGAAACACTACATACTTGGCCTCTTGAGTCTGACCATTTTAAATCAATATCTACAATTCGTTCAAGAAGATGAAGTTAATACAACAGTAGTAAAAGAGTTTTGAGTACCTCCATACTACTGACAATATCACTGACGGAGGGTCCTCCACGTGAAACTCCTAACAAGCTTCCACCTGAAAGGTGAACATTTTGGACTACTTTCCGCGATAGCTGAAAATCAAAGCCAATTAACAACGTAAAATCTTGGATGGAGCAATAGATATTTCAACAAACCATTGCTAGGAAAGAAACACGGATTACCGGCATTTCAGCCAAGTCTTTGTCAGCGAACCCACGATAACCAAAAGGAATCCCCACAATGTTTTTTACACCATATATTTCCAGTGTGATGACAATCTGCAGAAGCTCATTATTTAAGCATGTATCAAGCAACAAACACTAAAGCATTCAGATTTCTTGCTAAACATGAAACTTAAATTTAAAAAATTATTTATGGTGCTACAATCCAACAATCGTTACTTCATCAGTTTACACTACCATGAGAATGAGACTTTTAACCATCACTTTAATTAATTTACTGTAAATACCTTTCTTTCATATATAGTTATGCTAACAATGGAACGAGAAACAATAAGAGAATATTTTGTGCAAACACATCTAAAATAGAAGAAAACCTTTGGTATACGGTATTTTGAAATTAGACTGATATTTGTTTATCAAGCGAACAGTAAGAAGCATATTTTATTTCCGGAATCTTAGTCAGTAGGCAACTAAAATGAACATTCGATTTCAGCATGAGACACAAGATTAAAAAACCAGTTAACAATTACATAACTAACAGTGAAAGCACTGAGCTGAATAAAATAGCATAGCCTAGCTGTTGTTGGTAGTTAAAATCATGCCAGCAGTAAATTCAAATTTAAATATGGTGCTGACCTGTCTAATGACATCATTAAGACCAGGGCAAAGCCCACCACAAGTAACAATTGCAGCCTTCACTTCTTCTGGTTTGAAATATATTTTCTCTCGAGGCCCAGCACGATGTACCCTACGATGATATGTCATGTCACATAATACTAATAACTGCCGAATGAACTTCAATGTTACATACATTAAACAGAAACAGCGATAAGGAAATATATAAAATGACAAGAAATGTGGACACATGTGATGAGATTGGATCTAAAATTACTAATTCTACTAAATCAATACAAAAGTTTGAAAATAATATTAAAAACAATTTAACATTATTTTACCATGTATTATTTAAAATGTGTGTAATGAAAGTATAGCAGTAAATGGAATAGAATGCTTGATTCGTGAACTCACAAAAACCTATAAATGAGTTGAGACTTATACTTACCATTGTTCAACCCAATTACAGTTAGGATCAATGCACTCCGCACCAGCGGATGTAGGAGACGAGTAATGTATGACCTGAAATATTAAAAAGATCAGAGGTTTTCACCAATCTAGTCTAAATGTGAACCATTAACCACAACAATTGCAAGATTATTCCCAAAGAGCTTGAAGAATTTAACTTATGTCTGGATTTAAGATATAAAGATAAAACAGAGATAATCAAACCAGAATTTGCTTCTTAAGAAGCAAGGCTGGTAGATTTCTTTCCAAAAATTATTTATGCCAAATTTTTCAGGTAATTTTGAATTGTCAGTCCAATTACGTACTGTGTAGATGGAAATTTTCAATTTTGAAGATTGAAAAGGGTAAATTTTAGTAGAATGATCTCAAAGCTCTTAATGGTTAATGATAAGCACAAGCAAAATTTCAACTTTCCATATCACAAAATCAGCAACGGGAATATACCATGAAATTTAAAGTTATATATGTATATAAATTACCTTAAGAAGTACTCTATCGTTATTATTTATGTAACCATGCCACTCCTCATCCGACGGATAACCTTCCGCAAAATCTTCAGTTAATGGAGTTCTGCAACAAAAAGAAAAAAAATCCAAATAATTAATTATTTTAATAAAAAAATTCATAATTAAAAAGATAAACGCGATCAAATATCTAAAAACACAAAATCGCAAAATTTTCAGACAAATTCCACGGAAGTTCAAAACAAATACTACATTTTAAAATTTTCTCACTCTTGGAGGTAAAAGAAAAAAAAGAACACATAACAAGGAGTAAAAATCTGCTGAAAACAGTAAAAAAAAAAAGAAACTGTTTATTACCTCATTCTGAGACAAAATGTGGAAGGAAAAGATTGAGCATCGGGGAAAACATCAGTGATGTGAGGAATATTAAAGCGTTTTTCGAAATCCTGCTGGAACTTAGACTTCCAATCAGGATCACTAAAATCGATACTGTTTTTCGAGCTCTTTTGATTACATTCAACCTTGGAGAAAACTCTACGACTCCGTCTCTGCTGCGATCTCAGTGTTCCGAGATTCGAGGAACTAAATCCATGGCGGTAACGGAGGAGACGACGATATACGTTGTCGTTTCGAGGGAGGGTTAGCTTTGGAGAAGCGGAAGCGGTGATCGAATGGGAGAGAGTTTCCATGAAAAAACAAGTAAAGTTGAATTTTAGCTTTCGTTTCCCCTTGTTTTGGTCGTTCCAGGGATCAAAGACTCAAGCTTTTATTTTTTTTCTTAGAGGGAGGGGGAAAAGAGAAAGAAAAATAAAAGGAGACAGAGAAAGCAGACAAATCGAAAACGGCAGCCCGTTTTGGCCGTACAACTACAAACTTACAAATTTTGGCTTGTAAAACCGAGGAGAGTTAAAATTCAACGGGGAGGTTGGAATTTCTTTGACCAAATTAACCCTTCTATTTTTAGTTTTGATCTGAATTTTCACGAACTGGTCATCTAATTACTTGTAACTAGCGATTAATATACATTTAATTTCTTCCAAACTAATTAGATACTCTAAAATCTACAATAATCTACAGTAATCCAATGAGCAAAAAAAAATCTACAATAATCTCTTCCGCACATAAGCCATTGATTTTGCTTATTTTGTAACGATTCAAAATTATTAATTTATACCTTTTATCATATTATATTTGTGTTTAAAATATTTTATATTTATATATATTTTAATACATTAAAAATTTATATTAAAAATTATTTATGTATTCGTATCGTATTATTTTTCAATATCCTATCATGTTCATATCATGTAATTATCTCATGTTTAATATTATCGGGTCTAATTAAAATATAAAAAAAAATCAAATTTGTTGTATAACTTTTAAATATATGATTTCAACCATAATTAATACTTATGTTTGAAGAGTTTAAATGAATATAAAAAAGGAGAATATATTGATAAAAACAATCTAGATTTGATTCATGAGTCTTGTATACTAAATAAATATAAATTTAGACTCAAAATCGATACTAACTAAAAGTTGTTCCTTTGAGAATTCAAAGCCTTTGTCCAGAGGTCAACCAAGTAATAGAATTTTAAAATTTTCTCTTTTTTTTTTTTTTTGTTGTTAATTAAGGGATTAAATTTCATTTATTAAAGAAAGAAAAGAAAAGAATAAGAGAAGGGAAAAAATAGAAATAATGTGTGTTTATATTTTTTTTGTATGTTTAAATTATTAAAGATTAATATAAAACTTTTAAATCTTAGTAATCCGTATATATTTTTTGTGTATTTATGTATTCGAGTCATGTTCATGTTTTATTTTTATTATTTTTCCTATATGTGTTCCCATTGTATTTTAATTCATTTTATATTTTATATAGTTCGTTATTATGATTCAATTTAGAAAAAATTTTGTATATTCATATTGTGTATTAATCCATGACATATTTTGTATAATTTATAATAATGATTCAATTTAGAAAAAAAAAATTATTTTTCATGACATGCCTGTTTGTAAAGTATTATAAGTTTATATAAATTTTTACATATTAATAATTTATTTTATATAAATTTTGATATGTACATCTATTTTTTTCATGTTCGTATTTTTTTCATATCGTATATTAATTATTTTCTTATATTATATTTGTATTGTGTCTTAATTTACTACATATTTTGTTTAGTTTATCATACAGACTCACAGTAATTCAATTTTAGCTATAAATTCATTTACTGAAGTAGTATATCATTATATTTATCATATATTAATATAATTAATATAAATATCATCTTTAAAATTTTAATTCAACATCTCAAAGGTTAATGAGAAGCGTATTCTAGTCTTTGTAAATATTAAATAATAGCACAGTACTTTTTGGGTGATAAGTTAAATTAAAAAAAAAAATTAAAGAAATAAGAAGTTATTAATAATATGTATTGTTTTTTTTTAAGTAAATTATTAAAATAATCATACTAATATATATTATTTTTATTTAATAATATAATTTATTTAATCTTTAATTGAATCGATATTATTAGTTAAATAGTATAAAACACTAAATATAATTCATTTACAATTAATTAAATTCAAAGATATCATAATTTTATGAATAATTAGATCCGTGTAATTTGAATTCAATTCATAAATATTTGTACTATATGTATCAAAATTCAAAATATTAACTTAAATAACATTAAATTTATACTCGTAGAAGTAGGAAGAAAAAAAAACTTTGGTTGTCGAGAGATCAAAATCAAGTGTCTTTATTTATTTACATTTATTTTTTAAGTATCTTCTAATATTTCTACTATTATAAAATTAATAATTGAATTTAATATCACGGGTAAGTGATACTAATTCAATTGATGAATTTAAATAAAAAAACTAAATAATTTCATGGTAACTAATAATAAAATAATAATACAAATGTCTTTCAAAATTTTTTATTATATATATATATTTTAAAAAAAGTAATAACTTCTTCAAAAGCTGTCTACATACATTTTGAAACTACACATTTATTTAAAAAATTACTTTTTTTCTAAAAAAATTACTTTATATGAAAAAAATGTTCTCACTTTTTCACTTGAAACGATCGATCTTTTATAATTTATTATTTATTTAAAAACAAATTAAAATTCATTTACTTTTGCGGCGTGTCAAATTTTAATCATATATCATATATAATATAATAAAATAAGGTACAAGCTTCGTTGATAAGCATTGCTGACATAGCAGCTTACGTAGATATCTTTTTTTGATGACACATAAGATAATTTTGATTTTAACTAATATTATAATATCTAAAATACTGGATTAAATTATTAGATTAATTAATTTAAAATTTTTTAAATTTTTTATTAATAATATATATGATTTAATGTAGTTAAAGATTATATTTTTTAAGATTAAATATATCATTATGCAAAATTCAAAAAAATTCTAATTAAATCTTTTTAGATGATCTCTTATTAATCTTTTAATTTTTTTATCCATCTAAAATCAGATTAGGAAGTGATAAATAAAATCATGCATCAAAAATCAGAATTTAAAAATTTTCAAATTAAATATTTTTATTTTATCAATTATCAATTTTTATATTTTTATTCATTTAAAATCAAGGTTAAATTGTATTAAATAAAATTAGTCATCTAAAATCAAGATAAAGCTGTAACAAAAATTTAAAATTTAAAAAATTTCTTTTATTTGATGATATTATATTTTTTTAAAATTTAAAAATCTTATTTGTTACTTTGATAAATTTTCTTATTATCTTATTTGATTTTTTCAATTCAAAAATATACATATCACTTATTATATTTATTTTAAATTTGACAAACATTTATCGATTTAAAATTATGCATACATCTTATTTATTAGCATCAAATAAGCGTTATATAATTTTTTTTGTTTCAATGTGAAACTTTCGTTTAAAATGTGTGATTTTCTAATTATTTTTTTTCAATTCACCATTTCTTTTGTTACACATTCATCAATTAATTTTTATTTTTATATAAAAATTTATTCAAAATTAAAAATATACAAAAAATTATTTTTTTAAATGATCGTTATATATTTAAAAGATTATATTTATATCTTTTTTTATGTGTTATGAATAATTTGAGCACAATCATAACAATGAATGTGCATTATTTTTATAATTTAATTGTTATTCAATTGTTTTCTAGAAAAAATGTTAGCAAGAAAATAATATTTTTATAGAATCTAATTTTGATGTGGTATTAAAATTTTACATAATTTTTAAATATATTTCACATTACAAAAATATATGTACAAATTAAAAAATTAATGATCTATTGATAAATTAAAAAAAAGTAAATTAAATAAATTAGATTCAAAATTAGATTTTAAATATATATTTTGTGTATATATATACAAACAATTGAATAAATTTGATTCAAATTTAATTAAATTTTTGATAGATATATATAATTTATATATATTAAATATTAAATCTTTTGATATAAATTTTAAAAAATACTTAATATACATTCATATATATATTTAAATAAATAAAATTAATTTATACATCGCATGAGTTATAAAATAATTATTTAAATACAAGTAATTGACGATAAGATCTCAATTCTTTAATTGCAGCAGGAGTTCCTTGTCAGGAAAGGTCACTTGACTTTTTATTTTTGTCTTTATTTCATTATTATTATTTCCTAAAAAAATTAGCTTTTATTTTGATAGATGCTCTTTTAATAAAAAAAAAAGAAAAAGAAAATAACTATTTAGTTGAAACAGATATATCGAGTCATTTTTATATATTTTCGTGTATTATTATTTTTTATATTTTATTAATTTTTATTAATATAAAAAATAATTAAGTACGAGTTAATTTAGTAACTACTTTTACTGAAATACTTAAAATGTAATTAAAAGTAATAAAAAATAAATGTAAATTTTGGTATTTTAAACTTTTAGAATAAAAAACTATACATTTTTATAAAAAAATTGTCCATAACTCTTACAATAAACTATCTATATTAATAAAAAAATTTATTTATTTTTTATTTTTTAAGCACGCACAAAGTGGGTGTAAATAAAATGATTGAATTAATATCACAAATTAATTTATTATCAATTTAATTATTAAAATTACTTTAAAATATTTAAAAATATTAACAATAATATAAACTTAAGGATAATTATATATTTTTCTAATCTTAAAAAATTACTTACTAATTATTTTCTTTCAAAACATAATTTTTTTATTTAATTTTCTCAACCACTCACTTTTTCTTAAAAACTCTCACCTCTAAAACTACTTAACTTTTAAAAATTACCTAATGATTTTACTTTTAAAATAACCACCCACTTAAAATATGAATATATATTTTTGCATATTTATTAATTTATTTTAAAAATATTTTTTAAAAAGTCATCTTTTAAATTGCATATTAAATGTGTCTAAATTTTAATTATATTTAAAATATTTTATATTTCATATAAAATTTTAAATATATTAATAATTCATATATAAATTTTAATATATTTATATTATTATATTATATTTATATTATTTTTAATTATATAATTGTACCCAAAATTATTAACTTTAAGATTTTTTTTTTTTCTTATTGAATGTAGCGGAAGGGAGGCGCTGACTGATGGGTTGATTGGGGGTTTTAAGTAGTCAGAGAGACCTACCACGGGCGAATAATTTAGACTTCAGAAGGTTCGCATCTATTCTGCCCCCAACTTACCTAGGCAACGCAACGCACATGATCGATGACACATTCACGTTCCCCGCTGACGGCTTCCATCAAGCTGTTGCACTTTTCTGGGTTATATATTTCACCTACTTCGTTTAGTCTAAGCTAACAAATTTACTTAGCTTTAGCATGACATAAAATAAATAATTAAAATTTAATAAAAATATATAAATATTTTTAAAATTTATTTATTATAATAAAAAAGAATATAAAAAAGAATATAAATAAATAAAAATATATTAAAAATATTAAATATTTTAAATAATGAATTATTTAACCAGATCCAAATGAAAGGGGAGGGCACACTGGACTCAGGCAAGACCATGGAAGTATCAATTTGATTGAACTTAGTGATAGGGTTAAGAAAAAATTTGAGAAAATCAACAACAATTATAATTATAATGTTTTATTCAATTTTTATTGAATTTAGAATGGTTTTAATTCAATTTTTTATTTATAATTTAAAAAATCATAATTATTTTAGTCAAATTAAATTTTATTTTTATTTATTTATAATTAGTTTTTAATTTTTTATAACACAAAAAATAAATATTTATTTCTAAATTATTAAAAAATTTAAAGTACTATAAAATATATATTTTTAAATTTAAAAATCAAATGTTCAAAAAATTTTAAAAAGTCAAAAAATCGAACCAATGAAATTCAATTTGGATCGGTCAACATATATGGTATTTGGCTTAGTTTTTAAAAGAGTAGAATGTTCACGAGTCAAATAGGTTAGATTTTAAGCAAAAAATTTATAAATTCAAATTAATTCAATTCAAATTATTTTTAAAAAATTAAAATATTAATTTTATTTAAATTTAATTATAAAAAATATTAAAATAAAATTATTTTTTAATATTTTAATATTTTTAAATAGTAAAATAAGTGATTACGCTAAAAAAAATAAATAAAAAAATTCTGAATCTCAAGCGTGTGCTGCACAATAATTATGACGTTAAGAAACAATTTTTTTTTAAATTCTAGACATGAAATTTTAACTTTTGTGCCCAAAAAACCTTGAGTAGAGGTACGAAATGTTCCTCTCCTTCTCAATTATTTAACTTCCTCTCTTTTTATTAATATATATATATATATATATATATTTATATTTCCCTCTTTTTGCAAAAGCCTGCTCAACAATTGCACATTGGCAATGTACTATAAAGATCACCGAGTTAGATTGCCTAGTGGGGGCGCCACGTTGGGGCGATTGTTAGTTAGGTCCCCACATTACCACCTGCTAGTTTGATGTGGTGGGTTTTTGAGCTTTGACCCTTCGCTTCCAATTTGAACTATAGTTTTCAAACGTGCGTTTTTGTCGATGCATTGTTACTCATTCTTCTCGTTCATATTCGAATTTTCGCCCTCCAAACTGTGGAAATAAATTAAAGATGGCAAAATTCTCGATAAATTTTGCGTTGATCCCCTTGTTATACTTTATCCAATTTCGTTTTTTAAAATTACAATTTTACTTCTTAAAATACTTTATATTTTCTTTTATATTTTTAGCAAAGATTATATATATATATATATTAAAATCATATATATATATTAATATTTTATTTATACTATTTTAATATATATAAGTACATTATATATATTAAATAATTTTATATATTAAAATTATATTAACGAATAAACTATAATATAATTTTTATAATATTAAATTAAAAATAATTAATAACAATTAAAAAAGAGTAGTGTGAAGCAATTATAAATACGATTGACATTCAAAAAATTAAAAATTTCAAACTTTTAAAGCAAAAGTGAATAAAGCAATTCCCACTCATCTCACTCCATTGAAAAAAAAAAAAAATGAGCCAGGTTGAAAAGTGGCTGGGCCTTCGGTTGAACCATTAGTGGCAGGCTTACTAAGCTTCTAGCTTTTCAAGCACCTCACCCACTCAAACTAGCTTGGGCAGAATCGGCACTTGGCAGTTTGGCACCTGGCTTTACTTTGGTCCATTAGGATCAGCCCTTTTAGCAAGGTAAAAGCTAGAATTTGACAGGGTTTCCGAACCAGAAACAATAGGTAACCTCCATGGCAACGGGGAACATACAAATTGGAGCAAAACTACAATCCCTTCAACAAGCCCTATGAGAGCCTTACTGAAACCTATCCAAGAACATAAATTAAAAAGTGTTGGTATTATAACCTACATTGATTATGCTTCAAGGGCAACCCAAAACCCCTTCTTGAATAAAGCACTTGATCTAGGAAAATACCGTTTAACTTACACTTTGCAGACATGGCGATTTTATAATTCTGTTGCTTTTCAATTTCACTCCTAAATTTTAACCAGTCAACTAAAACAACTTCTCTGTAACGGTCATTTGCCTTCAAAAGATCCCTTGTACAGTCAATTTCGTTCAACTCTACCATTGAATTTGGCCCCATTCCAAATGTCTTAATCCTTTCATTCTATTTACTCGAATTCTTTATCTGTTTTAAAAAAAATCTATATTTGATATATATTTTAAAATTAATATAAAATATAATTTTTCAAATATATTAAAAATAAATTTTAAAAACTTAAATATATTTATATTAAACACTTACCCTGTCTATCACTCGCTGCTTTAAAATGGCTGGTTTGACACTGCCACCAGTAAAAGCTAGCACAATCTACAGGGTGGACCAGCAGGTCAAGTACTCCAAGGTAGCAGATAGACTAGGTTCTTCAGTTGCTTTTTTCTAGCCATCATGCTATATATTATTTGTTTTTATATTTGAATTCTGAACTTTCATCAAGCTTTGCTCGTGTCATTTATTATTTTGTTCTTGCATATTTCTGTCATATGCTGATCATGACCCCTAGATGACTATGCAATTTTGCGTCCTGATTTTTCTTGTGTTTACTTGAGTAAAAAGCTTGCCTAGAGTTTAATTGTTGTGCTAAGTTTATAGTGTTGTGGTTGGTGCAGATTGATATTAGGGAAAACAGGACTCAATTCGGAAGCAGAAAAACCAGGGGGCTAGTCATGTCTGAAGAGTAGGGGGAAATTCGATGAGAGCTTAAAAAATGACATAGAAAGAGATTAAATTATACCTTATACCATTTGGCACTTAGATTGCATCACCGGCTTTATCAGCACAGGCTCAGGACAAATCAAGATAGGGTGATGGCGAAACACTTTCTTAAGTCCCCGATCATTGAATGGGTTTGCCTCTGCAACCTCGGGAGTTCTCGATCAAACAATGTCACTGTTTGGGCAAGGCATGCTTGGCTCTAATGCTAAGGAGTTGATTGAGCTAAGAGTGTATGAGAGCAGGGCCAGCCCCTGATTGAAAGATCATATATGAAGCTAAGACACTAAGCAAAGACCGGGGTTTTCAGATGAATCTCAGCCTTGAAAATGCAAGGAGAAAACTTGTCGTTGGCTAAGGACACAGAAAAGGGAAATATTGGTCTCAATACCAAGTAGCCAAGAGAATTGATGGGTCTAACCTTTTTTGAATGTAAGCCGGGCCAGGGTTGAAGAAAAGGCGGCACAAGCCACTAAAGTTTAAGCTCGGGTAGTGGAAAAGGCATCCGAGTTGCACGTCCAGAGCTGATGTCAGGACTCGTAATATTTTCGAGATTCAAGCTTGTAACCCAGTTGTTGACTTATATCTTTAAAATATAAATAAATTAATAATATAGAATAATGAAAATTTCTTTAAAATATGAATTAAAAAATGCTTTAACTTAAATAATTAAATTATTGTTAAACTTTTTAACAAAGCAGTAAAATTCATTATGGATATTGTCATACTTATTACAGAGGGTTAAGGTCCAATACCAAATAAAACCTCAGAGGCCTACAAGCCTTAGACCACTAGCTACACTATCTAAAGAGAATGGCTACTTTTCATAACCAACTCGGCTATACAAGATAGGTGAGGGCAAACAACTAACGCAATTGATAGGTGAGGCAACCCAAGATTCTTCTCAAGACCTCAAATATAAAATGTGTAAAGATAGCAAAGAAATTTCTAAGTTCATTTACCATTGTGTTCTTCCTTACTACTTTGCTTTATACTTCTTTATTCTTAAAATTCTTATCGATTCGAGCATCGAAATATGTTCTACAGTACAAACTCTGATGCCTTATGATTTGAGCATTAGAATATACCCTTATGATTTTTTCTTCTTTGTTCTAGGTCTTCCTCCTTGACTTCCATCTTCACTTCTGCTTCCTCGCCTTCTTCCTTAACGGGGAATAACCAACCAGCTAAAAAAAAAAATCCTTCAACAGATATTATTCAAACTTAATGTAGCATTACATTTTAATATAAAATTTATTATCTTAAAATCATAATTAATTATTTAAAAATTTTAAGTTAGTATTATTTTAAAAAATGACATCCAAAAACTTGAATATTGCATACTCATATTTTAAGTAATCAACCACCATTTTGTGAAAATTAAATGAAAAGAATTGATTATTTACTATAAAAATATCTTAATAATAAAGGATAATAATCAAATTAATTGAGATAAAATAGATATGCATGATTTTGAATTAGAAATATGGTCAAATAAATTTAATGGGTAAAATAATTTTAACTTTATGATAATTTTAGAAAGTTTTGATGTTCCATTTTATATTAATTTTGAAATAAAATTTATTGGTGATCTATAAACTTTTATCGATATTTCATTTTCATTCATGTTCTATAAAACTTGCATCGACCATTTACAACCTTTATTAATGTTTTATTTTCATCTATTACCTTTAAAAGTTACACTTATTATCTTTGAGCTTTAATTAAAATTTTATTTTTATCCATAACTTTTAAAAATCTAATATATCAGCATCTATAATCTTTCCAAAGATTTTAACGTTGATTTACCTATTAGTTAAAGCTAAAAAGTTACAAAAAATAAACATTAATTGTCAAGTCACGTGACACACGGTACACTTGTTAAGATCTATAAAATTTAATATTATGTATGTTAATTATTTTTTGTGATTGAAAAAAATAATACATTTATTTTTTTAAATAAATTTATTTTTATTTGAAAAATAAAAAAGTTGTTATTTATAATTTGAAAAAGTTAAAAATTTGAATGCAAAAACTAATTTTAAAAGGATTAAATTATATAATTTTTTAAAAATAATATTGTCAAAAATAATTTTTTGAAAGATGAAAAATATTTTTATAGAGTATATAATATATTTAAAATGTATTTTCAGAATAAAATTTACCTTTATTTAAAAAATGAAGATATTTGGGAAAAAAATAAATGCATTTTAATTTTAATAATTTGAAGAAACTTATTGCAAATTTAGAAAAAAAAAAAATAGTAGTTAAGTTTCAATCAAGTATTAAAAAGTCAAACTTTACATGAGCAAAATTAAGTGTATTAAACATAAAATACATAAATATATATGCTTACTACATTTTTTAAAATATATATATATAAAAAAATAATTGATACACATGAAGCGGATATAAATTGATATATGAAAATTGATATATATATATATTTTTTTACTTTGGACTAAAAAAATTGACAAATGATAAATTTTTGAAAGATTATGGATAGTAAATATAATTTTTAAAAGCTATGGATGTTTAAAATGTAACTTTCAAAAGTTATAAATAAAAATGAAATATTAATAAAAATCGTGAATAATAAATACAATTCTTAAAAGCTGAGGATGAAAACGAAACATTGTCAAAAGATTATAGATTATAAGTGAATTTTAATCTTAACTTTGATAAGTTTTAAATTTTAAATACTTTTAAATCTCAAATATAAAGATTCGGCAGTTTATTTAAATTTGAAATATATATATATATATATATATATATGTATGCATTATCCTAAATGCCATGAAAAAGATTATCAATATAAGTGTCCATATCGACACATCTTATCTTAGCACTTTATTATCTTACAATATATATGATAAGGTTATTTTGTATATTTGAATATTTGATTCAATTTATTGATACATAATATTTAACTAAAACATAAACAAACATATTGATATTTTCTATTCTCTAAATAAATAATAAAAATAGTAAATAAAGATCACTCCCATTTTAACGTAAGATTCAAATTTAAACCTTGTAAATTTCAATCAATAAATATCAAAGCCCAAAAGTCTAAATTATTTTCGGTCTAATACGTGAGAAGAAAGTATAACTGTAGAATCAACTTTCACTCTTTTTTAGTCTTTTAACTATCTTCGTTAGTTTTAGGATTTAAAATTAATTCTATTTAAAGATTTATGATTATCTTTTTTTTAAGAATATACTTAAACGAATTTAAATTTTAATTTTTATCCATAAATATAAATATACATCATTATTTTTGTCACGCCTATTTAAGGAATCGACTTCCGCTCTTGGATCCGACCGATATAGCGTCTAAATATAATAACTATCAATTCATCCAGCCTTCACTTTCAAGGTATAATATTGAAGGTGATCATTCCCTTCCCATGGGCCACAGCCATATACAAAGAAGCATTTAATTTTGTCATGCCCAATATCTTCAATGCCTAAGATTCTGATATAGAGTTAGGCCACGAGGTCCAATCAACAGAAGACACCCCATGACGTCAATTTTTGATTTATATAAAATGTTCAAGTTGGATTTGGTCCATTAATCAACCAAAAACAATCTATTAGCCGAGCCACCAATCCCATGTATTTAGAACCAACTTAAGACATAAAATAGAAGTGTTCTAAGGCTGCCACGACTAAATTTAAATATTTTTTAAATTGAATTAAATTAATATAAAAATTTATATTATTATTACTTAAAGTAATATAAAATTTTTTAAGTTATTTTTATTTTTATATTAATATTTATAATTAAAGTTAAATAAAAATAATTTTATTTATTTAAATAATAATTAGATCAAATTAATCTAAATTATTAAAACATTTAGCCAAATCAAGCATCCATGAAAAGGTTTAATACGAAAAGTTCGATAGAAGATTTGTATCCTTAAATCTCATATAGTCTATACTCCTTTTCTCCTCTACTCCTAATTTTTTTTAATCGAATTAAGCAGTGAAACGTGTTCCTTTCTTCGCAAGTCCACGATCTTCTAGCCTTTCTTCAACCCAATCCATTGAACCCAAAAATTCCTCAACAAATTTCCAAAAGGAAGGCCTACTTGTATATTTTGAAAAGCTTTGACAATATTCACTTACTATTCTCCAAAGTGTGATGGCATGTGGCATCCCACATTAAAGTTGCAAATGCCCTTAAAAAGCTTTTGATGCCACAGTTTTTTTGGACAAACATATTTATTGGTCATTTTGGAGAGAGATGGTCTCTGGCAATGAACCGTCATAGTCCTTTCAACTATCAAAGCCTCAAAAAGAAAGAAAGGAAAAAAAAAAAAAAAAAAAAAGGTATCTCCATAAGGTGCAAAAGCCAAAACTTCTTTCTTAGCTTTTTCCCCCCTTTCTGGTTTTCATTTTTTCTCTTTTGGTTCTTTGCTTTCGAAAGGGTAACAGTCCAAACGAATCTTAGGAGGACCCTCCTCCACCTTTTTTTCCTTTGGCTTCCCTTGTAGTGTCTTATATGCGTTCTATTTGGATATGGAGTCATCTAGGACCCAATCTCTGTCACATTTTGCATCCAGTTTTTCCTACATTTTTTTTTTTGATATAGAGGACACCAGTTTTGAGATGGATGAAAGTTTACGGACGTTAAGATTTGAACTTTATATTTCTTGAGTGTTACGTTTTAAAAATGATTATAAAAATCAACCGAATGAAATGAAGCTTCGATTTTCAAAATTTTTTTTGAAAACATAAAATTGTCCTTTTTAGTGAGACAGCTCTTGTTCTAAGGGTTAATGACATTGTCACAAAAATGAAGAACTCTCTTTCGTTCTTCTACTCTTTTGTTATTACAACAAAGAGTTGCTTTGCTTTTTATCAAATGCATATTTGTCCCCATGCATGGCTGCTAAATATAGGCCATGACATGTCTTTATAAGATTAATTATCATAATAATTAACATAATTAAATAGAACTATAATAAAAAATTCGTCCAGTTAAAAGATTTCATATATTAAAAAAAATTAAAATTCAAGAAATCTCATCCACTATTAATGAAGTTTTTAAAGTCATAAATAAACTTAGCATACATAATATTAAAAATTTTACAAAACAATATTAAAAATGATATATATATGATATTCTCTTATTTCCACTTATAAAGTTACATAATTTCCCCCGATGCCTATCGAAAAACAAACTCCACATAGTTTTTTATATATATATATATATATATATATATATCTTAGTATCTACTTAAGAAGGAAATTGGGTGGTGAAGCCTTGGCAAAGAATCAATTTTGTTTTCCGGTTGTTGCTTACGTTTAAATCATGTTGAAGTTACCGATTAAGGCTCAATAGATCATCTCTCTACGTACTAAATATATTAATATATATATACACACACACACATATATATGTTCTTGTTTACTTCTTAGCTTGAATTTTCACAATGATTTAATTGCCGATAACAAACTGTACTTAATATTTAATTTGTTGCCTGTCAAATTGGAGACATCAGATTAATAAGTAGAGGGCCAGGCAGCCTTCGTCATGGAGTCCGGTCTCCATTAAATCTAATATAATAATTAATTTATTTTTTTGGGTATAAAACAAATGGTAAATTACAAGAAAAATATAGATGTGGAACTTAAATTCAGATATATTAAATAACTTTTTTTAAAAATTAAAACTATTACTTACAATAATATTTCATATTATATGCAATGCTTAATAGTTAGTTTGTTGAATTTTGATATACTGAAAATTATAATTTATTTAATATGATAATCTTAAAAAGTGTTTTAAGAACACTCAGCAAAAATCCAAATTATTTCCTAATAGTATATTTACGTTAAATAAATAAGTATTAGTTACAAATGGGGACAAAATAATAATAATAATAATAATAATAAGTCATTTAGAGTGTAGACTATTAGTAATATGGAAGAGAGACCAAATGGCATGTAAAATAAGAAATGGTAATTTGGAAGAGCATAGGAAATCGTTTGAATTTGGGGATATTGAAATTTGAATTATTTACATACATTTTGAACCATATTAAAAATCCCATATCAAATAATACTACGTTAAATTGTTATACGCTCATGATTTTTTGTTTTATAAAGACTACCTTCCTATAAGTGAAGCAAATGCAAGGAGTCTAGATCATACATATACATATACATACATACACATATATATATATATATATATATATGATTTACCATAAACAGATAAAAGCCAAAAACTTCAATTTTTTGTAAATCTGATTATCATTTGTATCTGTTCTCATGTAAGGTTCAGAACATGTCTAGAGAGTAAGTAATATTGTTTGGGGTAAAATATCATGTGGATATGATTTATCAGCCTGCTTCTCTTTATGATATAGGATTTGAGCATTTGAACTTTGTTGGATGTTCATCTTCTAAAATTAAGAGTATGAATCAATTGAGCTAAGTTCTGCATTTACCAATATGATATGTTTGTTCAAGATGCCATATCATCCAGTACCGAAAGTTGCAGAGGTAAATCCTGAAAGTTTTCCTGATTAGTTTTAGTTTCATGCATAATCAAGGGGGTAATTAAAATGATAACTCTCTGATTTAAATCACCCCTTTGATAATTTCATTATGCTTAAACATTGAGATGATCTAACAACTGGATTTGGGCAATGACTAAGAAATTAGTTAAAATTAAAGTTCTCTGAAGCATTAAAAAGCTCTGTCAAATTGAAATTGACGTAAAGACCGGAGACATATGGGTATAGGAAACAAGATTATTAAGACCTTAGATTCACTATTGTGGAAATAAGCAGTCACAAACCTAAAAGAAAACTGGGAAATTTGCAGTTTTTAGTTTACCTTTTAAACTCTAGGACCTTTCGATCTCTGGCTTCTATTTAACTTAGACAAAGCAAGGAATAAAGACAAAGAGCAATATTAAGTAATACAGGTAGGAAGAAGATGATCAATCACTATCTGATGTAATTATCCTTTGAAACAAAGATTCCCCCAACTGGACCACAATTCATAACAACAACATGCATTTCCCTATGCAGCTTTCTAACTGATACTACTGTGGTTTTAATTTTTCCGAATCAAGCAAAGTATCCTGAAAGAAGTGCATACATATCTTATTGGTAAGCTTTTGGACACTAGAGCAAGCAAATTATCACAAGATCAGCATATATCTTCGCTAGTGAACTAGAAACATCAACAACCCTTATCTATATTCTATAGAAGTAGTAGCAAAAGGGCCCAAAAGTTAGCACATCCCACATCGGAAAATCTTACCTTATACAGGGAATCAGGTCCCTCTTTTACCTGCAATGTAGTTGGATTCTGATTTAACACTTCACTGGTAGTATTAATTACCCCCTCCCCTCTCCCTCCCAACAATAAATAATCTCTTTATTGTTACCATTAAGAAATGTTACATAATTTTTGTTACTGAGACAATGAAAGTTATGCCAGTGCATTTCAAACATTTGTATGTCACCTTTTAAGACAAATATTTTAGTTGGCTTGGTTTACATGGGAAACCAAACCTAAGATATGGCAGTTTACTTCTCGTAAATTATATATATATATATACACACTCACTATCAAGACATTCAGCCAATTGGAGCATTGTAGACAAGACGTATCAAATATCATTTTTTTTTCTTTCACAAGAAGGAAAAAAAAAAGGTTAAATGAAGAGATATAGTCATTGGGAATTAAGAAGGGACGAGGAAGAAAGATTGAGTCTAGGGATCTTAAGGGAATTGAGCCACCTAAAAGGCTGAAATTCAAGTGATCGGTTTTTTATTAAGGCGACTGGCTTGAGAGTTATGTTTTTCTTACTCATCTTCGTTATTTGAATATAGTTCCAGTGATATAATTTTTAAATTTTTTTTTTTTAAATTATTTATATTAAACACATATCTCATATCTCAAATCAGTTACGGATAAAAACTTATATTTTGAGTTTTTTTTTTTTTTTGGTTTCCCTTGCTGCTGGGAGAGAGCCCACATGTTTCCTTTGGAAGGATTAAGAAGAAAAAAAGAGAAGGAAGAAGAAATAAAGAAGGAAATAGAGTTAAAAGACCGAGCTTTGGATCTATCGACTTTCTCGAACACGGATTCATAACCCACAACTGGATTTGAAATTTTTGCATGGTAGAAAAATAGTTACTGTAGATGATGCATATTTTCTGTTTCCCAAAAGAAAGCATAAAAAAAAGTCACATAAAATGAAACCCCTTTTACCTTCATCAGTCTTTCCTTCCCAAGGTGATCTATATATGAACAAGTTTGAGAGCTTCGTTATTTTACACTTACAATAATTAGTAGTGATGAAAGAAAGAGCGAAATGTTTTAATTAATTAATAATAAAAAAAAAAAACAGACAAATAAACAAATATCAGCTTCTGTACTCAAAGACTGAAAAAGTAAATGCATTACCAGGAAAAACAAAAAGGAGGCCCCCATGATCATAAACCTTTGTTCGCTTCAATATTAAAGCTAAAATGTGCCATGCCATAGATTAACTAGAGAAAAAATAAATAAATAAATAAAAAAGAGCACTAAATGAAGTGAAGACTGAAGAAGTGCAAGAAGGAAAGGCAAAGTGCTGTGAAACATGGAATGGAAGAAGTAGGATCAATGTTGAAAAAAAGATGGGAAAAAGAAGTGCAAACATTCAATGCCACTACAAACTCAAGAACCACCCCAATTTCCCCTTCCTTTCTCTCACTTCTCTCAAGCACACATATATATCAATGTTAGCTAGCTAGCCTAGGATTTTAAGGATGTAAAACATTCACAGAAATGACCATTAACTCATAGAGGAATTGAAGTAGGCTTATATAAAATGTTCATGTCTCCAAAGGTAAATCATGCTTGATCCTTCCTTTGCCTGTCATCTCAGTTAATACAAAAGGTTCTTACTCGTGAAAGCTCATAATCTTCCCACGCTCAAAAACCAGATTGGAGCTCTTCCATTTTCAGGCCTCTTGCATTGCATTGCATGTCGCCACTTTGCCTCAATGCGCCAATATCTAAACCCATTTTTACATTAAAATAGAACTTTGAAATGCAACAATAAGGAAATATATTAGAACTAAAACTTCAAGTACCCATTAACGTTACGTAATAACCTAACATATAAAAACCCAACTAAATAAAACTATTAATAACCCATTCCCAACATCATAATCACTGCCAAAGTACCCCAGATGCATGTCGAACCCCAAAAATCTAACTAAAATCCCGATGAAGTAGTTTTGAACTTAGCCAGCCAGCCAACTTTTTTGTTCTTTGTTCCCTCTCTCAAATTCATGAAGAAGCTGTTTTCTAGGGTTTCTTACCAAGAGTGTGCTTGTTATTATGCATCCAAACTTTCAAGACATGCCTTTTCAACCCATTTTCGTTGCAGAACTGTTGAACAACCGCTTCATCGTGTTTCTGAATCCGCCACCCTAGTCGTTCAGCCAACTCCAACATCTTGTCCTTTTGTTCCTGCGTAAACTTTGTTCTAAACCTCTTCCTTGAGCTCCCTTGATTCGAAACATCCTCTTGGTCTTCCCTGCTGTGTCCTCCTCCGCCTCCTGACGTTGACGGTAAAGCTAATGGCCTTTGCTGTCCCGCCACGTGGAGGTACCCCGCTGGTGCTCTGAAGTAAGTTGTGAATTGCGGTGGCTGGTGGTGGTGGTGGAAGTAGAGGTCCGTCGTGGGGACGGAGTTTGGAGAGCCGAGCTCCGATTCCCTACGGTGGAAGTTACGGTGACAGTTACAAGCCGCGCATTTGAGAGCGTCGAGGGTACCTTCAGTTCCAGCCGGCATGAACTCACCGCAACCGTCGACGGCGTGACCACCGATTCCCACCGCGTGGTTCTTCAAACACTCCCTATACCTTGGCTTCCTCTGCTGCTGTTGCTGCTGAGCGGTTGGAGTTATTGAACCCGGTTCAACACCGGACATTTTAACTCTCGATGAGTTAGGTAGCGAGTCATAACTCGGCGCCATACCCATCTCTTCTTCTTGCTCCTCTTGATCCTCAAACTCCATTCCCCCCCCCCCACACCCCAAAAAAAAAAACCCTCAAAAAGAGATTTTTAATAAAAATTTCTTGATTAATAGAGACGAAAACGAAGATAAGAGGTTAAGAGAGTGTGGCTATAATTGTTTTTTGGGGGGGTGGGGGGTTCTTACTCTCTTTTTCTATCTGCAAAAGAAGCTGTTTTTTGGTTTCAAAGGGTCCTCACTCCATGTTATAAATATAATACTTTCCGGTTCCTCTAAAATCAACTCCCTTGCTTGTTCCCATTTTTTGTCTCTTTATTTTTACCGCGCTGTAAAAATAATTTTGTTTCTTTTGAACTGTGGGGTGAACATAATAAAAACGGAGTTGCTACAACGAAGATTGCAGGTTGGGTTTGGGTTTGGGGTTGCCCACAGTCGATGGGTACAGTCTGCAGAGCGGACAAAGAAAAGGATTCCAACACTTCTCACGCGCCAAACCACGCGCTTAACTCTAGATTCGATAATTTATATATTTTGTAATGTTATATTCGTATTTAAATTATTTTATATTTATATAAATTTTAATATATTAATAATTAATATTATATAAATTTTAAAATATTTATTTATTTATGTTATATTTATGTTATTTTTTAAGTCGTATAATATTTTAATTATTCTTTTGTCTTATACATTATAACTCAAGATTCATTTAGTTTGCTAGAATAAAATAAAGGGCTAATAAAATAATAATTCGTGAGAATATAATAGAAAAAGAATAAATATTATTCGTTAAATGAAATAGAGGATAGATATTGTTATATTATTTAGTTGATTAAAACGATTTTAAAGAATAAATAAAAAACATAGATAAAATGTTTATTTTACCCTTAATCAAATAATAATATTTTATTTATAAAATTTAAATTTTTTGTAATCTATAACAAACTATTAGTAATAGATTTATATTAATATTTTAAAATTTTATGTTGCAAATAATATATACCATATAAATATAAACTTTATATTTAAAATAGTATTTAAAATTATATTTTAAATTAATATTAATATAATATAAAAAATAATTTGTTACATATTATGTATAAAATATAATATAATTAATTTTAAAAATTAATACTATATATTTAATAATATAATTAAAATCATCTTAAAATAATATTTAAAGATATTTTTTCCAAATTATATTAATACCAAAAAAGTTTCCTCATTTTCTCTCTGTCATCTCTCTAAAACCTCTCCCTCTCTCTAAAATATCATCTTCAATCCATCCGTTCAATTGAAAACCTCATCCTCCCCATAAACCACAGCCAAAACTCAGCTTCAAGCCAACGGTCGCCACCGCCGCTCGATAACTTAAAATCCTCAAATTTCACCCACAATTTTCTTCCAAGCCCCTCTTTCCCTTTTTTCCACTTAATTTTTCTTAACAATGCACGAAAAAGACTTTGATCTAAAAAGAAGGTCACGATAAAACCCAACAAACCTTAATTTCGCCACTCCTCAACGCCTATATTTTAGGAGTGTTCTTTTCCTCCCTTTATTCTTCCTCCCCACTAAATTTGAATCTCCAAATCCTCCTACAACTACTAAACTCGAAATCATAGCAATTTCTCTCTCCTTTATTAACTTTGTTGATTTTTGGTTGATTTTCTTGATGTTTATATCTTTTTTTTTAGGTATTTTTGTAAAAAATTTTGTATTCTAAGAAAGGTCAGAATAGCCATTTGGAGGGGTAGTACCAAGTGGATATGAGATTTTAAGGAATAAGCTCATAATATATCATTACGAAGAATGTGTATTGAAAGAATCCAACGGTCGTTACATTAGCGAATTGAAAAGATCCATGACTTAACCATTTTGATGAATCAACACCTATCAATGTTTTTTTGAAACGAGATTGTTTTATGATCCGGTGAGAATGACTTTCTTGTCTAATCTGTTTAATCATTTTCAAATAGACCATAAAAAATAACATTGTATTTTGTTTATTATCTATATTAATTTATAAAATGATTGATTGATTTGATGTTATGAATCAAGTGACATCAATTTAATTGATTAATTTATAAAAATAACTCAATAAATTTATAACATCAAGTAATCCAATTGAGCATTAATGTCTTTAATTTTTTATAAAATATTTTTTTAGAAAACAAAAAAAAGTACTTATAATTTTAATAAATTATCCGTTCTTTTAAAAAAAAAACTAATTTATATAATTTAAGCGTAATCAATTTTAATTCATCTTAATAATTATATAAAAATGCAAATTATAATATTTTTTAGATGAACTTCGCATTTTAGCTTCTCTTTTTTTTTTTTTTTTTTTTTTTTTAATTTGAACTTTCAACACACGCATCATATACATAGGTTCCAAATCAATTATAACTCATCAACCCAAATTTTTGCTTACCAAGATATGAGCTTTGCTCTTAAGCTACTAGAGTGTCGAGGCAACATAGGTTGTTAGGATTTAGCTGGTTAAATTTGGTAAACGATAAAGGGCTAAGTTTGGTGCCTGAGGTTGTTACGAGGCGGAAGAAGAAATGAAAACTCTAAAGGGCTAAGTTTCAAAACGAAAACATATTTAAATAAAAAATTTTATTGTGAATTTGTTTGGCTTTTAGGGATTTTTTTTTTTCAATTGTCACTGAATTTGGGTTAGAAGTTTGAAAATCATTTTTTCTAAATATAGAAATAAATTTTAAGCTTTAATAGTTAAAAGCTATATATTTGTCCACTTAAATATAGTTGAATGTCTATTTGATTATTTTAAAATTTTTACCAATTTAATTTTATCTGATTTAACATAACTTTGTGGACTGAGCATGTTAATAGTCTACGCCGCTGAATCAATTCAATCAACCAATTCAATTTGATTTTTAAAACAGTGTGAAGCATTAATACGGTTTTAAGTATGAACTTTAGACCAAAATGCAATAGCCACATGAAATATGGTTACATTTTGGGATGTTGGTTGAATTTAGAAATACTTAGATCCACTAAGGAGACTCTTTCCACAATAAGATGGGAAAACAAGGCTCAATTTACATTTGCTAATAGCTTTCAATTAATTAGTTAATTTCATGTAAATTTGTTCTAATTAATTCAAGACATCAAGTTGCAAAATATAACAATAAGTACAACAATTGCAATTCAATGCAGTGATTAGTGAAATTGTGTTGAAATAAAATGTTGAATTTCAATCATTAAAAAAACTAAAGGTAAGACATGATAGTCTCTCTAACTTATATTCTATAGGTGTGCAGCTACAGCAAGTTTGCAACCTGCCAACAAACAGTTTTCTTCTAAGTTTCTGTTGTCAGATCAAGGTCACTCCTAAGTTTTCAGATTAATATCCAGCCTCAAATGAATTACTATTATATTTGAGGGTATCATTTAAATATATATTTTTATTTGGATCTAATCTCATTTAAGATTATTTAAAATTGAATTGATTTGATACATTTAAGATTTTATTCTTAAAAGGCTTATTTTGAAGATTAAATCCATTGAAGAAAAACTCATTTCTAATTAATTAAATTATTCTTATGAATATATTAAAATATGTTTAAGAATCTATAAAAATATTTTTATTTTATTTAGTGTCATATAATGATTGGACGTCGTAAGTCAATGAAAAATTCACTTAGAATGAAACATAAACGGGCTTTCCATTGGGACATTTGATGATCGAAAATAATTCTTTAATTAAATCATGAACAATTTATATTTGGTCAGAATGATGAGAGTCACTACTCTTTTGACTGTTTTAAAATTACCAATAAAATGAAATTGACATTTACAACACTTAGTTTCTATTTCATAATAAAATCTTTTCAATAATATTGAAATCGGAAATTTTTGTGAGCTGTCGAAGGAAAAAAAAATGGAGTTGGTAGAAATTCTCTCATCACTCAATTCTGCATAAAATTCTGCATAACAGTGACGGGATCAAATCATATATATGTGTGTGTTTGTGTGTATGTATCAAGAAAAAGATCTCCGAAGATAATTTGACATATGAAGTGACCATTTTGGCTCCCTTGCCCTTGGATGAACTAACCCTTTAGAAATCAATGGTACAATTTTTTTTTATTCCAATTAATATGTCGTCCCCCAAAAGAAATTTATTATTAAAAGAATTTTGCTAATGTGTCTTTTAACGGTACTTTCTAGCATGATTGGACTGGGATAAAGAAAGTAAAAGAAAAATAAAACAAGAGAAAAAGAAAAAGAAAACTTTTCCTCATTTGGATATTAAAAAAAAAAAAAGCGGAATTGAGTTTTTATTTTATATTTTATTTAAATATTCGGTTTTTATATACCCAATTTGTGAGAAACTGAGAGAAAAATACCATCTTCATGGTTATATAAATTAGAATTTTTTTTATAAAAGATTATTATAATAAATCATTTTCTTTCCATTTAATATTTAATTTAAATTATTAGAATTGTTAGAGTTTCTTTTCTTTTTTAATTAATTTAAATTATAAAAAAAAAGAGTTATATGTATCATTGCTTTTCTTCAACCTATATTACCATATATAATAATTACTTTATTCAGTACATTGAACATAATAAATTAAATTATCAACTCCTCTGCCTTTAATAAATATTATTACTATAAATACTAAATAGTAATGTATTAACAAACCTTAAAGATTGTAATAAAACACTCAGGTGTCTTTAGACACTTTTTAAAGTTAATAGACTATTTATAGTAATAATATTTATCATGCAATAGTTCAAAATTGTATTCATCAGTTTTATTTTTATTATAAAAATAAAGAAATGTTAATCAATATCTAATGACAATATGGCTAAGATCATATTTATAAAAAGAAAAATGTAATTAATGCATTATTTTTTCTGAATTTAGTAAAAGTAATATATTGAATGAAAAATATTTCTTAAATAAATAATTCAAAAGGGAAATTTTAACCCGTGCATAATAAGTGTCTGATTTTTTTCTTTTGGAAATAGTAGGGACTCTGATTAAAGTGATATACGTAAGTGTAATTAATATATTATTTTTTCTTAAATTTAGTAAAAGTAAATTAATGAATCATCTTAAGAGTGCTTAGAGGCATTAGTTAAATAAATCCATAAAAATATCACTATGTATAATAATTGGGTTAGATTAGTGAGCATTTTAGATACAGGTTAATTACCATTTTAGTTTTTTTTTTTATCATTAAATACACTACTTTTAATGAATTCAAAAAGAAACAAATAATACACTTATTATTTTTTATAAATATTACTTCAACCAGTATTACTACACATTGCTTAAGGTTTTTCATAATAATTTTAACGAATAATATTAAGAAGGAAGCCTATGGCATGAGCCAATGATTATTTATTATTATTTAATTTTTTTTATTTAATATATTATTCTTGTTGAATTGCAAAAATACGTTAATTGCTTTTTTCTTTATATATATATATATATATATATATGTCAATAGATTGATTAATTTTTTTTAAAAAAAAATGTTAGCAAAATTTAATAAAAAATAATAATAAAATTAGGATTAGACCTGTTTGTTCTCAAAGGGAAAGTGAGAGTGGGTGCAGTGTTAAAGATAATCGTCACCTCATTAACTGTCAGTTGTCGTTTCATACATACCAACCCAAAATTTTATGTTAAAAACATATTTATTTGGAAACGGAATTCAAAGTGTTGAGTTGACGACATCACCCCCTTTGCTTTTTTCTTTTTTTAATTTCCTTTTTAAATCTCTTAATCCCTACTGTTGCTTTCTTATCACTTTATCATCAACTTGTTAACTTGCCTTTGTCTTTTTTGCAGGTAATTTCTCCTTCTTTATTTATTCAATTTTTTTGTTAAAAAAGAAAAGAAAATAGTATCAAGTACAAATGCTATGATTATGGGTGGCTCCTCTTAATTAATTTTTAGTAAAAAAAAAATTGAAAGTAATAAAAGTGGTTGAATTATTTTGATAGAATTTGGGATTTTAATGATTAAAATTTGTTTTTAACAATTTTAATTATTTAAAAAATATAAAAAAATTACAATTACATGAATCAAGCAACTTCATCATGGATCAATATTTTTATATTAAGCATTCACTTCATAATTAGGAAAATCCTTGAAACAATGTGAGTAGATTTATTTTATCAGGCAACACACTTCTCAACTGTTTTTTTTTTTGGGAATCATTTGACCGTACTTCACTGTAAAACCAGTAACTAGTAAGTGATAGATAAGCTTGGAAGAAGTAGAGGACTGCATAGTTAGTCAAAGGCTGGGTAAAGTTTCCTTGTTCTTAATCCAACTTCTGTGCCAACCATTTGGGTTCATAATTGAACTGATAATAATAATTGTTATTATTGTTTGTTCGACGTCTGCAAACATTGATTCTAGAAACTTAAATTTGACAAAGGGTTATCATTAGAAGAATCTAATGTCTACTTAAACTCAAAGAATTATATATCCGAAACCCCTTTGTATCAGATTTCTTTTTCCTTTTAACTTCTGAGTTACACAATGCAGAAAACACTGCAGAAATCTGACCTTGCAAGTTCTAAAATGAGCCGCAGTTTTATATATATATATATATATATATATA
>JBBYHL010000010.1:398357-408887 GCA_038381835.1 Adansonia madagascariensis
TATATATGATCAAGTTTATAAGAAACTTGACATAAGGTTTATAGTAGAAGTGCTTGGCAAATATTAAAGTATTCTTGTCCTTAGACTATGAAAGCTGTTAAAGGAATTATAAAGTAATATCATAGGCAATAAGGTTGAGATATTTTATCTTTAGTTTGAGAGTTGTCAACGAGGCCGTTAAAGATCTATTATGACAACTCTTATGCAGTATGCTTATTTAAGAATGATAAAAATAGAAGTCGCAGCAAGCAAATAGATATAAAGTAGCTTATTGTTGGAGACTCTAAAAAGAAGCAAAAAAGTGGATATCCAACGCATCAATACAAATTTAATAATAGCCGATCCTATGGCTAAAGCATTATCGATAAAACAGTTTAAAATTCATGTGGATCATATGGGGCTAATTAAATTTTGTCAAGATGTATTTTGGCTTCTTTGATTATGTTAATTTCACATTCTTAAAGTTTATGGACATGTTTCAGTTTGTGCACATAAAGATTACAAGTCAAGCGGACCTTGAATAATTAAAGAAAATTCATTCGTAAATTATTATCTCATAAAGTGCTCTTTTAAAGATGATCATGCATTATAATACATGGAAGGGAATATTCATTTTAGAATGCTACCGCCATGATTCATGCTATGTGAAATCTTTAATTGAGTGGGAGTCAGACTAGAGTAACTTATAGCCATGTTAAAGTTTTAGATTTAATTATCACCTATTCGAGTTCTTAGTTTATCATATGGGCCAAATGGGAGAATGTTGGACTTTGTGTGGCCCATATGATAATAAATGGACCAAGATAATTAATCAAATTATTAAGGTGAAATTATAAAGTAAATCCTATTTAGTTTAACTACTCTAGTGATAAGAGTTTAACTCTACTTTAGTAACTAATTAGAATACTGATTCCTTGATGGTATGATACAACTCTAATTAGTCTTCTAGTATAGGTCCCTAGTCTAGTCTATAGAAATTGCCTGTGCACCATCATAAGGTAATTGTCAAGAAAAGGATAGAGACTAGAAGGCTTATACGGGGTGTTCGTCTTCTTATATTTGGAGCAAGGCTAGGTTCTTGATCAACAATGGCTAGAGGTACGTTTTATTTAAATTATTACAGATTAGGGATTAGGATTTTGTTTACCCTATGTTTGGATTAGGATGAAAGAAGGAAAGTAAAATAAAGTAAGAGAAAAAGGATTCATTTTTCTTATTTGGATAGATATTTTTAGTTGAGGAAAAATGAGATGAATTGAGTCTCCTTTTTTTATAAACCCCAAATAAAGTAAATTGAGTGCAAAAATCATCCAAACAAATGATATATATTTCATTTACTTTTCTCAACTTTCCTTTCTTTTCCTTCCATTTGCATTTTTTTTTCTTTTATTATTATTTATCCAAATATAGCGCTAAGTTTTAATTTAGAGGGTGATATCAAGGTTTAAGTTTGGTTTTGACTTTTTTTAATAATTGTTATTAAATTTTTATTTGTGATTTTCTTTGAGTAAAAATATGTGAAATTTAAAGTATTTAATTTTTATGAATTAGAGGTTGCCACATCACCAAAATAAAGTCCATATCAGAAAAAAAAAAGTCACATCATTAAATTAAATGGAGAAAATGAAAAATATTTTCAATTGAACAGACATTGACTAACCCCTATAGAAGAAGGATTAAAATTTTTCAAATAGATTTATAGAGACTAAATCTGCATTTTCAATATAGTAGAGGGACCATTGTTTCATAATTTGACCAAAAGTATGTAAATGAACTTCATTGAGTATTACAATTTTTGGGTAATACGATGAATGGCATCGCAAATTTTCCCCTTCTTAAGATTCTTGGATTAGTCAATAACTTATAATATTGTAAATTGTTGATGTATTATAAGAAGGTCTTCGGCCCTTCCAGAACGTATACAGTGTCTTGTCCAATTTCTTATGGGGTATTTTGTTTAACATGTAATTAGTTGGTAAAATAGCCTCTTCCCATAAGTTTTGAGGTAACCTAAGCATATCAACAAAGCATTCATCATGTCTTTCAACATTTGGTTTTTGCGCTCAGCAATACCATTTTGTTGAGCTGAATAAGGAGCGGTGGTTTGTTGGATAATTCCATGTTCTGCGTAGAACTTATTAAATGATGCATCATATTGACCACCTCTATCACTTCTTATTTCTTTAATCCTCTTGCTTAGTTGATTTTCAACCACAGTTTTAAAGAGTTTAAAGGCTTCAAAGGCCTCGTCTTTACGTCAAAGCAAATAGACATAACAATACCTCATGTAATAAAATACTTTTTACCCCCTCTAATTTGCATGAACTTTAAGTCACAGATATCTGTGTGAATTAGATCTAGAGGTTCGCTTTGTCTTTCTATCGAATAGAAAGGAGCCTTAGCAAATTTAGATTCCACACAAGTTTTATATTTGTAATTTGTATCAATCCGAATTTTTGGAAGCAAATCCAAATTGCTAATTCTCTGCAAGGTCTTATAATTTACATGACCTAATCTACTATGCCATAGAGTAGAAAACTCAAGCAAATAAGCCGAAGAACTCGTTTTATTTATCCCATCATTCGTCGTTACAACACCCATTACGTTGAGCTTAAAAAGCCCATCATGTAGATAACCGCTGCCTTCAAACATCCCACTTTTACTAAGTACAAATTGGTCAGACTCAAAGACTAATCTAAATCCATTCTTGCTCAATAGAGAACTGGATACCAAATTCCTACGAATTTCAAAAACATGAACCACATTATTCAAGGTTAGTTCTTTTCTAGAGGTCATCTTGAGCACCATCTTTCTAGGGCCTTGTATTTTACTTAACGAAAAGTTTCCAATAAATAATTGCTCTTCATGAGCAGTTTCTTTATACTCAAAAAAACTTTTCCTATCAGAACACACGTGAGAAGTGCAATCGGTATCAACCCACTAGGTTATCGGGTTTTCCATTGTATTTACTTTTGTCACTATAGCGGTAAGCTCAATCTCACTGTCAACATTTAAGTTGCCTTGGGCTTTCTTATTTTTGTTGTGATAACAATTTCTAGCATGGTGTCTGGGCTTGTTCCATATACAACAAGTACCCATGAATTTATTGACACCAGCTTACTTATTGCCTTAGGAAGAATTAGAAACAATTTGTTTCTTTTTTTGCAAGTGTTTGATAACATTTGCCTCGGCATCCATAGGTTGAACACCACCTTTCATCTCTAAATCAAGAATATCCTTCTCGATTCTTGACCGAATCATAGTTTTTGAGTCCATCATCCCAAAGTTCAAAAATCGACCAACTATGAATTTCTTCGTGCTGGCATCCTCAGTTTAGTACCTTTTATCCAAGGACTACCACAGCTCTCTCGTTGTTTTTACCAGACTATACACTTATAACATATTATCCTATCTATTAAGGATATAACTCTTGCATAAGAAATCTGAATATTTCCATGTATCCCCTGAGGCCACCTCGGTATTATCCGTTTTTCCTTCTTTAAGAATTAGGGCCTCCACTTGTAAAACGTGGGTCAAATTTAAAGTGGTTAAAAACCGCATCATTTCAAACTGCCACCACTTAAAGTTCACACCATTGAACTTCTCGAGTCTCTCGCCATGCGTAATATGTGGAGACAATTGCGCTAAGGCACACTCATATTACCGATAATCGATTTTGCCATATGTTATTTTAAAATAATAGGATCGACTTTATCCGTTATTCAAACTTGTTTTAAGCAAGTTGAATCTCATAATTTTTTTTATTTTTTATTTTAAAACCAAAAATCCGTAAATGTAGATATTAATACTAATTATATACGAGAAATGTATATAAAGAATGAACAAACTATTGTATAAATATATATAAAATTTATACAAACACTAATTACAAAAAAGAATATTACAATTATCAAATCGTGTATAGCAATAATCTAAATAGAAAAAAGAATCAAAATAAAATACACTGCACTTACATTAATGTAAAAAACATGTACGGTTAACCAAACAAAATTTAATTAAAACACTAATTAAAACCAGACGATGGTAGTATATATATGTATAAACTAATACAAAGCACCAAGCTATCAAATCAATATCAAATTAAATAGTATAATCATTATTATTAGTCAGAAAAATCATGTGTGGTATGGCACTGGAAATCACGATTTTTTTATATAATAGATACAAATCAAGCATAATATAAAGCACTATTGCAAGATGAGATAGCAGAACACCGAAACTAGAAATCGAACAGATGCAGTGTAATTTCACAAACAGATCATGTATAATAGCCTTATAACAATATTCTAACCAATACCAATGTTGGTAAAAGAATAATTTATAGTAATCGGAAGCAAAAATAGATCATAAAAAATATGAGATAATAAACGTCTTAAGATTGTTAGCTTCAAATTACAGCAAAATGAACAAATGGTTAAAACAATACTGAAATAAATTAAATAATTAAATAATTAAATAATCTAACAAGAGAATCATGGAACAAATATACGTGTTACCAAAAATAAAAAATGTCGGATGTTACTCGATCGAGTCAAGGTTGAACTTATGATCTTAAGACGGTTATTGCATGCCACCAATGTGCTCAACAGTATTTGCGATTTGTCTCCTAAGCCTTCTCGATTACATTGTAATTGTTAGTACTTACAAGCGCAACACTACGAACAAAAGGTGATGAAATTTTCTCTCGGATAACTATAGGAATAGAGAGGAGTATAGAAAAGGAAGATGATTTTTTTTGTGTATTTTTCTTTCTCCAATCTTACACTTATTTATAGGTGTTAAGATGTAATCTGACAAGATTTAAAAGGATAAAATCTTTTTTAAAATTTAAAATTTAAAATTTAAATTTAGATTTTGAAAACCTAGATAATATCAGAATTTAAATTTTAAAATTTAAATTTCATATTATAATTTTAAAATTCAAACAATATATATTATCCAAACTAGATTCTCTTCCTCTTCAAGTGGGTGTTATGAGAATAATTTCTCATTCACTTCAGATATCAATCGTGCATCATATTTTTGCACCGCGTATACATATAAATTATCCTTATTGATATCTAACAATCCTCCATAGAAATGGAAATTGTCTGAATAAGATGACAATGACTCGAAATATGAGAAAGAATAACTTGAAGAGTTATTGTATCAGAATAGGTAGTTTTTGCCTTTGAAACTTTCATAGCGACAACTATCGGATTTACTCGGCTAAGTAGTGAACTTGATGTCTAGAACTGTTCTAGCTTTCTTGTAAACCAAGACAATAGGTGTCACACAATCCCTCTTCGAACAGCCTTGGTTCTCACGGTTGTGTTCATTTTGGCCCCAAACACGTCCTGGTTTTAGAGAATCTCTAGAGAATTTAGCCTTATCAATTCTCATAGAAATGGCCACGTTTCACACTCATATAGGTGATTTCTTATCAAGAGTATCCTACAATACCCCACTTGATTTTATCAAGCTATAAGAATCATTAAAAGTATAGCTTAGCCTAACACCTTTGCAGGCAGCACTGATTCACCATAGGAATAGGTAAGAGTGTTTAACTCTTTAGTGCTCTTACTAAGTTAACATAATTCTGTTGTCTCTTTGAACCTAGATCTTGGGATCTCCAGTCAACTAGGTAGGGTTGCCATTATGTAACTTTTAATTTATAGGCTTAAGTCCCATTCCCCTCGATGATTTACAAACTTGCTCTCTTGTTAAACCTTTCGTAAGCAGATCCTCGATATTATCCTTTGATTTCACATAATCAATAGAGGTAATCCCATTTGAGAGTATTTGTCTCATGGTATTGTGTCTTCTATGGATATGTCAAGACTTACCATTATACAAACAACTCTGTGCCCTACTAATTCCAGATTGGCTATCGCAATGTATATATATTGCCGGCACAGGTTTCGACTAACATGAAATATCTTTTAAAAAATTTCAAAGCCACTCTGCTTCTTCTCTAATTTATTTCAAGAAATAAACTCAAATTTCATTGTGGATCTAGCTATGCACGTTTATTTAAAAGATTTCCAAGACGCTGCAGCTCTTCCCATAGTACAGGCAAATCCACTAGTGGATTTCGAGTCTTTAGTATCTGATATCTAATTTGCATAGCTATATCCTTCTAGTACAACCAGATATCTCATGTAGTGCAGTCTATAATTTGAGGTGTATCTCAAATATATAAGTACTCTCATGATCGCTTTCCAGTGATCTTGTCCTGGATTACATGTAAATCTACTCAGTTTGCTTACTGAATAGGCTATGTTCGGTCTTGTACAGTTCATCATATATATTAAGCTACCAATTATGCCCGAATACTCAACTTACGATATTGCATCACCAATATTCTTCCTTAGATGTAAATTTACATCTACGAGTGTTTTGGCTATATTGGTATCATTTTTATTAAACTTCTCAAGGATCTTATTCACATAATGATCCTGTGTCAATACCAAGCCATCTTCTGATTTAGAAATTTTAATTCCTAAAATCATATCAGTTACACCCATATCTTTCATATTGAACTTACTGGTCAACCATGATTTGGTAGCTCTAATGATCTCATTATCACTACCTAAGATCAACATATTATAAATGTACAGACAGACAATGACGTATCATTTATCTGTATACTTTATGTATACACATTTATCTTATTCATTAGTACGAAACCCATTTGATAGCATTGTTTTGTCATATTTTTGATGCCATTGTTTCGCTGCTTGCTTTAAACCATATAATGATTTAACAAGTGTACATAATGATTTACCAAGCCTACATACCTATCTTTCTTGACCTAGAACTATAAACCCTTCGAGTTGTTCCATATAGATTTCTTCATCTAATTCTCCATTCAGGAAAGCAGTCTTAACAACTATTTGTTGTATCTTGAGATTGTTAAGAGCTGCAATAGCTATTAACATATGAATGAATGTTATTCTCGTAACTAGTGAGTACGTATCGAAGTAATCAAGCCTTTCCTTTTACTTATATCCTTTTATTACAAGTCGAGCTTTATACTTGTCTATAGATCCATCTGCCTTCATCTTCCTCTCAAATATCCATTTGGATCCCAACAGCTTATGCCCTTGAGGAAGATCCACCAATTCCCATGTATGATTTTGCTTGATGGATTTTATTTCATTGTTAATGGCCTCTTGCCAAAAAGGTGCTTCTGGAGATGATATAGCATTTTTAAACGTTTGAGGTTCATTTTCTAACAAATACGTTAGAAAATCTAGACCTTAAATAGTCGGTACTTTAGCTCGTTTACTCCTTCGGGGTTCTATTTGTTCCTCCTTATCCACTTGTGGATCACTACTCAAGTCTTCGTGGGCTCTTTTCATAGTTTTATTTTCTTGTGTTCCCTTGTAAGGAAATACATCTTAAAAAAACAAAGCATTCCTTGATTCAATAATTGTATTGACTTGAATTTCATGAATGTCTGACTTATACACAAGAAAATGATAAGCTACATTGTTATTTGCATATCCAATGAATATGCAATCTACAGTCTTAGGTCTGATCTTGACCTTTTCAGGAGGAGGAATCGCTACCTTGGCAAGACACCCTTACACTTTCATATATTTATAAGAAAGTCTCCGGCCCTTCCATAACTCATATGGTGTCTTGTTCTATTTCTTGTAGGGTATTTTGTTTAATATGTAATTAGCTATTAAAATAGCCTCCCCCAAGTTCTGAGGTAACCCCAAGCATATCAACAAAGCATTCATCATGTCTTTCAACGTAGGATTTTTGCACTCAACAATATAATTTTGTTAAGCTGAATAAAGAGCAGTGGTTTGATAGATAATTTCATGTTCTATGCAGAACTCATTAAACAATGCATCATATTCACCACCTCTATCACTTCTTATTTCCTTAATCCTCATGCTTAGTTGATTTTCAACCTCAGTTTTAAAGAGTTTAAAGGTTTCTAAGGCCTCGCCTTTGCTTCTCAGCAAATAGACATAACAATATCTCGTGCAATCATCAATAAAAGTAATGAAATATTTTTTACCACCTCTAGTTTGCACGAACTTTAAGTCACAGATATCTGTGTGAATTAGATTTAGAGGTTCACTTTGTTTTTCTATCGAATAGAAAAAAGCCTTAGCAAATTTGGATTCCACACAAGTTTCACATTTGTAATTTTTATCAATCCAAAATTTTAAAAGCAAATCCAAATTGCTAATTCTTTGCAAGGTCTTATAATTTATATGACTTAATCTACTATGCCATATATTAGAAGACTCAAGCAAATAAGTCGAAGAACTCGTTTTATTTATCCCATCATTCTTCGTTACAACATCTATTACGTTGAGCTTAAAAAGCCCATCATGTAGATAACCTCTACCCCACTTTTCGTGAGTACAAATTGGTCAGACTCAAGACCAATGTAAATCTTTTCTTGCTCAATAGAGAACCGGATACCAAATTCCTATTAATTTCAGGAACATGAACCACATTATTCACGGTTAGTTTTTTTTCGAAGGTCATCTTAAGCACCACCTTCCCACGGCCTTGTATTTTACTTAACGAAGAGTTTTTCATAAATAATTTCTCTTCATGAGCAGTTTCTTTATACTCGAAAAAACTTTTCCTATCAGAACACACGTGACAAGTGGCACCAGTATCAACTTGCCAAGTCATCGGGTTTTTTGTCGTATTCACTTTTGTCACTACAGTGGCAAGCTCAATCTCATTGTCAACATTTAAGTTGCCTTAAGCTTTCTTATTTTTGCTCTGATAACAATCTCTAGCACTGTGTCCGGGCTTGTTCCATATACAACAAGTACCCATGAATTTATTAACACCATCTCTTTTATTGCCTTGGGAAGAATTAGAAACAACTCATTTCCTATTTTGCAAATGTTTGATAACATTTGCCTCAACGCCCATAGGTTGAACACCACCCTTCTTCTCTGAATCAAGAATATCCTCCTCGATTCTTAACCGAACATATTTTTTGAGTCCACCATCCCAAAGTTTAAAAATCGACCAACTATGAATTTTTTTGTGCTGGCATCCTCGGTTTTGTACCTTTTGTCCAAGGACTCCCACAGCTCTCTCGCTGTTTTTATCAGAGTATACACGTATAGCATATTATCCAGTTCACTAAGGATATAACTCTTGCATAAGAAATATGAATATTTCCATGTGTCCCTTGAGGTCACCACAGTATTATTCGTTTTTCCTTCCTTAAAACATAGGGCCTTCACCCGTAAAACTCGGGTCAAATTTAGAGTGGTTAAAAACCGCATCATTTCAAATTGCGACCATTTAAGGTTCACACTATTGAACTTTTCGAGTCTCTCACCATGCATAATATGTGGAGATGATTGCGCTACAGGCATACTCATTTTACCGTTAATCGATTTTGCCATTTGTTATTTTAAAATAACAAGATCAACTTTAACCGTTATTCAAACTTGTTTTAAGCCAGTTGAATCTCATAATTTTTTTTTATTTTTAATTTTAAAACCAAAAATCTATAAATCCATATATTAAAAAAATACTAATTATTTATGAGAAACGTATAAAAAAATGAACAAACTATTGTTTAGATATACATAAAATTTATACAAACACTAATTACAAGAAAGAAAATTACAATTATCAAATCGTGTATAGCAATAATATAAATAGCAAAAAGAATCAAAATAAAAAACATTGGACTTACATTAATGTAAAAAACATGTACGGTTAACCAAAAAAATTCAATTAAAACACTAATTAAAACTAGACAATGATGGCAGTATTATATATATATATATATATATATATATAAACTAATACGAAGCACCGAGCTATCAGATTAAACAGTATAATCATGATTATTAGTTAGACACATCATGTGTGGTATGGCACTGGAAATCACGGTTTTTTATATCAAAGATAAAAATCAAGCATAATATAAAGCACAATTGCAAGATAAGATAGCAGAACCCTGAAACCAGAATCGAATAGATGCAGTGTAATTTCATGAACAGATAATGTATAATAGCCTTATAACAATATACTAACCAATACCAATGTCGGTAAAAGAATAATTTGCAGTAATCGAAAGCAAAAAAAGGTTGTAAAAAAAATGGGACAATAAACATCTTAAGATTGTTAGTTTCAAATTACTACAATATGAACAAAAGGTTAAAATAATACTGAAATAAATTAAATAAATTAAATAATCTAATAAGGAAATCATGAAATAAATATACGTGTCACCAAAAATCTAAAATGTAGGATGTTACTCGACCGAGTCGAGGTTGAACCTCTGACCTTAAGATGTTTATTGCCTTTCACCAGCGTGCTTGACAGTATTTGCAACACATCTTCTAAGCCTCCTCGATCATATTGATTGTTAGCACATACAACCGCAACACTACGAATAAAAGGTGATAGAATTTTCTCTCGGATAACTATAGAAATAGAGAGGATGTTAGTGTGTGGGGAACCGAAAACACGAGAAATTTATGAAGGCTTCAAGGCGTGTAGCAATGCCACTTTCTTTAA
>JBBYHL010000010.1:408987-493516 GCA_038381835.1 Adansonia madagascariensis
ACACAATGCAGAAAACACTGTAGAAATCTGACCTTGCGAGCTCTAAAATGAGCCGCATTTTTATATATATATATATATATATATATATATATATATATATATACTGTCTAGCTACCTGATAAAATCATAAAAAACAAATATTTGTAAAGAACAGCGCAATAATTAAGAAGATAGATAATCATAATACTAATAGTGACAACTAACAAAGAAAATAAGATTAGGGTTCATGTTTTTGGCAAAAGATAAGGGAAAAAAGAGGGGGAAAGGGGAGGTGTTTTGCGTTTTCCATGTGATTACCGAAAACATCCAACAATGCTAGGAGGGACGTCTGATGGGACATTCTGACAAAATGCAGAGACAGATATAGAGACAGTACTCCCACGAAAACAAACACAAACAAAAAAAAAAATCAAAAACCCTAAAACCCAGAACTCAAAAACAATACTTCTGTCTAGCAAACAGTAAATCTATGAACATAGATAGATAGATATAGAAATGTGTATGTACCATAGGTAGTGTAAGTATATAGTAGTGTAATTGTTTGATTTGTTCGGGGTTGTCAGCTGCTGGGAAACCACTAAATCTAAGCAAATACAGACAGATTATTATAAAAGAAACGACAGATTTTCATTGTATTGTATGCTTTATATTATATGGTCCTTTGCTTGCCAGTTTGCCATATCCCATTTTCTTGCTCTCACACGTTTCCTCTCTGTCTCTGTCTCTGTCTCTGTCCAACCAACCGGCAACCACCAAGCCAAACTAAAAAGAACAAAATTTTTGTAAGCTAATGCCAAACTGTGCCACTCTTCCTATTTCTATACTAGCGTTTGAAACAGGAAACGGGGGTTTCCAGGGAGGAGCAATAACGGGACGGAGGGCTCAAAAGATTGAGGAAAAATGGGTTTTGTTTTTGAGAGTGGGAGAGAGAGAGGGAATTGCGGGGAAAAGGGGGATGGATTGTGACAGGACGAGAAAAAAAGAGTGGGACGACGACCTTTTGATTTCCATTTTCCATATTCTTTGGCAGCCTTTCTTTTCCTTTGTCCCTCTTTCTTTTCTTTTCTTTTGTCTTCCAAAACAAAGTAAAAATGTAAAATAAAAATTAAAAGAAAAAAAAGGAAGACAGTGGCCCCAGATTTGCTCCTTGTGGCACCACCATTTCCCAACCAAAATATGAACAAACAAACAAAGAAACAAAACCCCATCTCATTTGTTTTCTTTTGCTTCCCCTCTCATTTCCCATATCATATGTTTCCTCGTTGTATATATTATATACATATTCAATGTGATTCTGATTTATCAGTATCTTCAGCACTTTCTTCTCTTCTTTGTTATTGAAATTATTATATATTTACTTTCCAAAAAAAAGAAATTATTATATATTTAAAGTTCAAACCGACTTAGGGTTTTTCTTTCTTTTTCTTTTAAATATTAATGAAACTCTGTAAACTTTGAAATGATTTAAGGAACATATCAATGACTAGTTCAGAGCTCGTCATAATGAAGAAGACCACTTCTTTTGATAGGATAAAAGGTTACAAGGGTGTCTTCCAAACACTTTTTTTTTTTTTTTTTCTAAAAGAAAAGAGACAATAGAGTTGTGCTCTGTGTAGTTGTGTCACACTTGACATTTTCCATCTCCACCAACCAATACCATTGCCTTGGTTGACATTTGGTATAGATACAAAGGTAACCTCCTTTTATTTTCTAACTTCCCCGCTATATATGTTCATCATTGCTTTTTTTTTTTTAATGATTATTTTATTTTTTTCATTTTCTCCCCTTCTTCCTACTAGTTTTATTCCTATTTTCTTTGACTCCAACAACAAAGAAGGGTTTTGATTGGCACTGGGATTGGTTATCTCTCTATTTTCCATGAAAAAATGGAAACTGATTTTTTTTTTCCGATAATTGATGGAGTTTGCTATTATTTTTGTTGGTAAAATTTGAAACTAGTAATACAGTTTTACAATTTTGGACCAAATCTAAATTACATGCTTCGAAGTAAAACATTAAATATGAGTACGTGTTAGATGCAGTATGTTGCTTTGATATTTTTAACAATAGTCTGATTTCAAGATTCAATGTCTTACCCATGCGAATTAAAATGTTTAGCAAACTTAAACTTGGATACATTAAGATTAAGATGAAGTGAAGAGTTTATATAACACAAATATAAACTCTATCCTTTTTTTTTCTGAAAATTGTCAAAGTTGAACTTAATTATTAAAATTAAGAGTTTAACATTTTATCGATAGATCACATGTAATGATTGTACGCAAACCCCAACCAATAGACCGTAGCGAAGTGCTAGAATGTGGTGTATCTTTTAATAATAATTCACACACTTTCCCCACTAACCCTTTGAATCTTAAATTTTGGAACAGTGAAATTGCCACTTGAATCTACCATAAATGTGTAAATAGTGTCCAAGTTTGAACATGGAAACTGGGACTGCATGGACAATTTGCACTTTCAGCTTCATGTCTGCCTGTATCTCAAGTTTGATTTCAGATAGCTACTCCCAGAAAGATCTATGTCTAGTCAATTTTTGAATTAATTGTATTTGTCTTGTGCTTGACATATAAACGCTCGAATTTGGGTGATACAACATTTGGGTCAAATTCAATTTTCGTCTTTTATCTGTCTGATTTTTGTTGGGCATTTTATGGTTTTTTTTTTCCAACTATCCTTTTATAATTAACATAAATTTTACCGTGTCTTTCCAAAAATAAAATCTTGACTCTGAATTCTTCTCAATAAGTTTATTTTAAGTGACATAATTGCTTGTGATTTTAAAACTAACATTCTTACCTATTTATAGATTAATATCAACAATTAATAGTCAAATAACCATGTGCCTTGGGAATTGGGATCATGTAAGGGAAACAAGCAATACATTATTTTTGTTGAACTTGAGGTTCAAGAGTTAATTCATGCAAACATTACATTCAGCAGATACAAAATTTGCATTTCAACTTTTGCAACTTTTTTCCACTTTTTAGGATAAATATAATTTTTATTTTTTTTTTCTTTATCCTTAGACTGAACCTCTTTTTGCACAGAGAAAAAAAAAACATTACTTTTGTTCATGTTAAAAAGCTTGAGAGGAAAGGGGATTCAAGCCTTGGATCGACGACTCTCCTAAAGATATAATCGGATTGCTAGAACACTAGGCTTAGATAAACTTTGAGCAATTCATGAATTAAAGAGAAATAAATGTAAAGACTTGGAATTAATTGTTGAATTTGTTTCGATGGTGGTTGCATGTGACGAAGAGAAGACTTGTGGTTGAAATTGTGAATGGTCATATGGCTTTTTTTTTTTTTTTTTTTTTGGAGATAGAGAGAGAGAAAGGGTAAAATGGTAGGGTAAGAAATCAATCAGCTACTAAATTTGTGCTGACAATGTCAAATGCTTCCTCCACTAGCGTCCAGCGTGCACCTCAATGGACGATATTCTTTTTCGAAAGTTGGGACTGTTCATAAATTCTTGCGTACCCATCCCTCTTCACAACAATGATATGATAGGAGGAGGTCTAATTAATTCATGACAAGTGCATCACCTGCCCTTGTACTTTTTTCGCAATTTCTTCCACCCCAAATGCATCCAAAGTTTTGGTGTTCGACAAAGTCTCGTCTCAATGACAATGAAGAGTTCTAAAAGTTTTAGGTCTCGGGTTCATGCTTAAATTTAATTTTGTGAGTTTCGTTTACCTTTATAGTGATTTGTAGTGTAGATTAGAATAAATAATATGTTTATTTTGTTTCCTAAGCAAATAATGGACTCCTATGCTAACTATTCACTATCACCAATATTCCAAACACCTATCCGACAAAGCATTAAACCTTAGTAGCTCACAATCTCTGTCTTTATCATTATACCTACTAATTATTTATGTTATGTAACTCTCATTTGATATTGACCACAATTCCGTTTTTGCACTTTGGGGGGAGGGGGAGGTTAGCAAAACTTGCTCTACAAACTTCCTCTGTGACTCTCTCTCTCTAATTCCTTTATCAACCTTACTTTTCTCCAACTCAATCTTATTCCTCCATATAATTCCCAACACCTATTCTATCTCCACCTATATTTGCACTCAATACTTCAAGGTCTACTCCTGTCTTGCTCCACCACTTCCCTATACATTTTGTTTCACTTGTTTAAAATGTTGCCTCTACCTGTCAAAGAACCTTTCTACATAATGTATTCAACATGTTTATCAATTTTATCTAAAATGTAATAATAATTTTATTGGACCATAATTTTTACTTGTATGCATCATCTCATAAACAATTCTTAGATCAGTAACCTAATTGTTCATTTCTTTAAATAAGATGTGTCGTACATTAGAACCGAGATACCTTTGCATAAAAAGTTATAATACAAGAGTCAATGTTCATGTGATCGGTTAGTAGAATATCGAACTTTTAATTTCTATGATTATATTTAATTCCTATCAGTTTCAAATACCATAAAAGTTATCACATAAGAAATGAAAGTTTAGTGAGGGTTATGCATGCTACGTTTACCAAAATTTTACAGTCTAATTTGTCATCTAATTAATGTTAATGTGAGTTCTTTTGTACCAAAGAGGTGCAACATAAAGATAGAAGAAAGGATAATAGGTGTTGGGATTTAAAGGTCAACACTATCGAAAATCATTTCTTATAAAACTACATGAACTAACTGAATTGAATTGAGTTCAAGGTATAATGTAATTTTAGCACAAATTAATATATGTTGACTAAAAATTTTGTGGAATGAAATGCAATGATTATTGGAAATTTTCTTTCTTTCTTTTTCTCCTTTTATAGTCATTGAGAACTTTGAACTAAATCAAATTTCATATTTTCTTGGGAACATGAATTCAAAAGTTTAAGTTTGATCGTTTACCTAGGAACTGTAAGGTCCTTTCATGTTTTTCAATCGACAAAAGCTTTATGATTAATATTGATTGTTCAGTCCTAATTTTAAGTATTATCAATATTTTAACAATTACAAATCCTAAAAAATTTACTTTTTAAACTTTACATTTCAAATCCCATGATCAACTGAGATATCCAATATTTAGTGGTATGCATTTTATAATTTTTTTTTATTACAAATGACGTGACAGTTTTAAGATAAGAAAAGTGTTACAAATGTTAGCATTTGAATCCAAATCTATTGGATTCCACTTTTCAAAAATGATTATACGAATTCATTGAACTGAACTTCGGGTTTAAATTCTATATCTGAATCCTCTTGTTAAATTTAATCTCTCAAATACAATAGTTTTTTATTTCACACCGAGCAATATTCCCAAAAGTATCTTGAAATTCACATTTTTAAGTTCTAATCATACTAACATCCATTTTTTTTCCTCAAATAGTATGTTGGTTTTAATTAGCACGCTTGTTCCTGTTTCACCTTAACCAAAAAAGGGGGGGGGGGGTTTCCTATTTCATATTGGCAAACAAAACATTTCTTCCTGTTTCACCTTGCAAAAAAAGAAATTATTTGACCTTGAAACAGTAAAAGGGAAAAGAAATGGTGATTGGAAGAGTGAACAATTGATATAATTTATCATGCCTTTAGGTGTTATTATTATGCTTGTATTTGCATCTTGCAACTTAATTAACTAAGTACCTCTGAAAAAAAATAGGAGGAAAACTTAGATTGTTAGAAACTGAAAGAATGAGCAAGCAAACATTTCCATTATTAGCTAGGTGGAATTTGGAAATGATTAGGAGTTTTATAAAAGCAATCAATTGATATGAGAAAAAGGCTAATTAGTGATCCATTACTCAAATAAATAAATAAATAAATAGTTAATTAATTAATTTCAAATGTCTAATTATAAGTTGATTTTTTTACAGGATTTTATTAATGATTCCCTTAAGACACTCTTTAAAGTTTAATATACTATATATAATAATTTTGTATTAAATAAAATAATCGATAATTTTATTCATCATCTATAATGCATTAAATGGAGATATTAGTAAATATTGTAAACTTTAGAACAGTCACTAACAAAACCCTTTCTTATATTTGGTTAGGGGAGAGGTTGCAAGAGTCCTCTTACCTTCCAAGTAATCCAAAACCCCAAATGGTTGAATGAATTCTCTAGTTTAAAACTCTAAATTTATAAATGATCTAATTCTAAAACAATTAAGATTTTGTTTGATTAATTAATATATTTTTCTTTTTGTTATTTCTTTTTATATTTTCAATTCTTTTTACATTTTAATGAAAAAAGAAAGAAAAATAGTACAGTATCAATCAATTGAAGCTTAACAAGTTGAGGCCAAAGAAATAAAAAGATTTTGGAATAGCAAACTAAAGAATGTGAAATCTAAATACAATAGACATGATGGCCTAAGGCTAAACAAAAATAAAGTCTAAAAAGGTAACCGACATTGCTGAAAAATGATGTTGCTGGATTGATGGAGAAGTAAACTAGAGATTAAGAGCAGCTAGACTCTAAAAGCATGTATCATGATGATCGAAAGAATCTGAATTATTTGCCCTCAACAGTCAAATGGCTATACTTTGTGAAGATAATTTGGTTGTAAAACACCCATAACAATCATGACTTTTATTTTTAATATAATTAATTTTAATGTTTATATTGAAATATGCTTGACCCAATATGATTAGCTTTAACACTATGTTTTTATAAACATCTATAAAGTAAACTAGATCAAAGTTTTTTAGGGGGAAAAATACATGTATATACGATTAATAAAGAAAGTGAATATTAACTATCATTATTTGGTTAAATAATGTAAAGGAAAACAAATGATTCATTATAATTTTTTATTATAATCTTCTTTTTATAAACTAACATATAATATAAGATTAAACTTTAGTTCTCCTTGGAATATCAAACCAAATAGTAAAACGATGTACAATAATTTTCAATTGTAAATAATAAAAAGAACAAGTAATTATTATGATTGTTAAAAGTTTAACAAGAAAATTTTAAAAAAAAAGTGTTAAAGTTTATAAAATATAAAGAAGTTATAGACATTTCACCTGTTAAGATTTTTTTTTTTTAAATTTTCCCTTCCTCTCCATTCTCACCAAATTATGGTATTGAAAATTCAACATTTTAGATGCTGAATTTTCTTCACTTTTTTTATTTAATTTAAAATGTTTCTAAATAAAAGAATGATTTTTTTTTTCTTTTTCCTTGTATTATTTATATTATCTTTCCTTTACTTTCATTTTTCTCAATCCAATCATAGTGTAATTTCTTTTTTAAAAGGTATGCTGAAAAATTAAGAGGAAAAAAAAAGGTAATACAAGGTGTGTCCAATAACCACGAAAACCCTGAAATCTAATTTCTATTTTAAAAATGAATCTCGAATATATATATATATATATATTTCATTTAGCATTTATTCGGATTTTTTTTGTCAGAGACAAAACATATCATTTGTCAATTTTAACAAACGTACGAATGAATTGATTAATTTAAAAATTAATTATAAAAATGATCTTTGTATCATATTACTTTTTTAATTGAATATTTGAATAAAATTTTACCTTAAATTTAGTATTTGTACTATAATTCTGTTAAACACAGAGATGTTTTACACTAAGATTGTTAAAATAAATGCTAACATAGCATTTAAGAACCAATCCGATTATGATTTACGGCATTTTAAAAAATGACGGCATATTTGCCAATTATCATAACTTCATTGGATATTAAATCCAATGTCATATGGGAATATTTATGTGTTTGACCAAACCATAGTATAAGCATCTATTTAAGCTAAAATTTTCTATAAGTACTCAATTAGAAGAAGTGATATAGTGTAAGGACTATTTGCACAATTAACCCTTAATTTAATTACATTAGCATTTTTCTTTTTGAATCAAAGGGAATTTTGTGCAAAAATGGGGATTAAGTGAATTATCCCAAGCTTCATGCTATTAGAAAATGGTTTTTAATTTGACCTTTTTAAAGATGAGAGACAAGTACAATGAGTTTTTCAAAAAAGAAAAATTATATTTAGTACTCTTCCTGTCTTAAATAGATCTAACTCGGGTCAAGCCTCAATCCAATATTTTTTTTATTTAAGTTTGGGTCAGCTTGATAATATGTTTCATTATTTATAATAATATTAAAATATTATTATTGTATTAATATTTATATATTTTATAATTAAATTTAAATAAGATTATTTTATTAATACGTATTAATTCGGACAAGAATGAACAAATCTGAATATGAAAATTTTTTATATAAATCGAGCCAACTATCCAACTTTTAAATAGGTCTAATCTCAAAATTTCTTTTTCTACTTTCAATTTTTTTTAATAATTAAAGAGATTTATTTATGAGTCTAAAACTTTGCAATGTTTTTTTTTTTGGGTCCAATCTTACGAAACACATTTCAAAATGCTTAAAAAGAAAGATGGTAAATAGACAATCAAAGAGAAAATTCATGGGTATTATTATTATTATTCTAAGTCACCTTTTTCAGAGCTTCTTTAGATCATTATTATGGCCTCCACGATGCGAAGAATCTGCATCGTAGTGTCCTATTAAGTTCTTTTTGTTTCGTTAAATGAGAATTGAGCTGGTTCCCATTATTTTGCTTAGGCAAATTTGTCTAAGAATTATGGTGTTTGGACTTTGGCTTAACCAACTCTCCCTAAAATTTAGTAATCTTGAACATTAAACAATCAAATCGACCCAAATATAATATATGATACATAAAATAATACAAATAAAAATATTTAAAATTTATATAAAATAAATTATTAATATTTTAAAATTTATATAAATATATAATAATTTTAAAATAATTTATAATACTAAAAATATGAATACCAAAAATAGTTTTTGTTTTCTTTTTCAATTTTAACTTTGAAGAATGTGATTAGAGAAAGCATGATATCTAAGTGAAATGACATCCAGGCGTGCAAAATAAAAATATTCTTTGTTCCCGATGGCCGATGGGTCACCTAATCAAACCTTTTCCAGATTTGATTTTCTTCTCACAATTTTTATTGCACAAAACTCACTGATTGTGACATGATCATAGGGTCATAATTAGCATAGCCTAATGAAGATTAATCAAACTATTTAACGCCGACAATAATTTAATTATTTTTTAAAATTAAAGGGGAAAAAAATCAATGGGCCAAATTTGCCCACATGAACCATGACCCAAGCTTTGATCACCACTTCCAAAAGTTTATAACATTGAATTTTTGGGCTACAACCACCGGCCTATCTGTAAAATAAAGTTTTACTTTTCTGGACCCAGCAAGAAAAATGAGGGAACACTTGAGCGAGAAATTTGCCAATTCTTTTATCAACCTAATCTTCTTTCAAGTAGCTTTTATAAACGAGGGCTAGCTCAAAGGATTTTTTTTTTCAACTTCTAGAAAATTTTATGTTTTTAATCTCAAATTTACCTTAGTTAATTTATATAATTATTTTAAGAATTGACATTTGATAAATTTGAATTCAAGATTTAATACTTAAAACCCATTTTTTATCTCATATTATGATTTTTTTTGAGTTAAAAAAAGGGTTATTTGTTCTTGATTTTATAGGCCAATGAGGGAGGGCCAAAATGCTGTGGAAATTAAGGACAAAAACCCATTTTTACATAGTCTTGAGCTCAATCATTGCCTTGGTGATTAGGGTCATAATGTCAAATCCACTTACTTTTGTTGAAGCATTGAGTTTAGTTGGTTCCTTAAAGGCCAATTGGGGGTCTCTATATAGCCACTGATAGATATTCATCATCATCTAAAAGATTGCTTTAGTTTCAATTTAGTGAACATTTTCTTACCAAATACTTTGTGTTACCAAAAAGTAAACAATGTTTTTGTAAACCAAGACTCCACCGACTTCATTTTTTCCATTTTTTTTTCAAAGAGGGCCAATAAAACAATTTTAATTTGAAATTTGTCGGTTTAAAGCTTTGAGAATTTAAGAGGAAAGTGTGATACCTTATTTCGTATGATCTAAAGAATCAATTACTTTCATATCTTATCATAGAATAGAAAATATATAAAAGTTATCCCTTCGATTGATGGGATATCTTTCAACCATGAAAGGCAATTGTTTCTCATGAGGCAAGTAATTTCTTTTTTTTTTTTTTAGTAAAATAAAAAAGAGAAATATTTATATCGTGTGTTTACATTATTTTTATGTTTTTATATTATAATTATATTTCATTTATTACATATATAAATTTTGACTCATTAATAATTTGCATTATATAAAATTCGATAAGTTCATACATTCATGTCATATTAGTGTTATTTTTTATATTTTGTTTTTGTTATTTTTTCGAAGTGTCTGAAATTGCCAAAACTAATTGTCATTCAAGTAACACCCTATTTTGTTTCCTTTTCATTAATATAAATTTTGAGACGTTTGTGTATTCAAGTTTTAGTTATTTTTTATCATATTTTAGTTATATTTTTATATATAATACTATTCAAATAACTATTAATTTTATCATGCATCATATAGCAATTGGTTCTTTATGTTTTAAAAAATAAAGACATATTAATTTTTTATTTTTATACTATCAAATAAAAGATTATCTATTAATAAATTATAACTAAAAATCAAATTTTTGAATAATTCTATAAGATGGGTTGAAGTAATTTAAAAAAAAAAACTTTAGGTGTTTAAATAAAAAATAATATTATGATGATTAAATAGTAAAAGAATTAAGTTACAAGTTATTGAATGATAGTTGTTAGGTTTATATGTTATTATTATTATTATTTGTTTCTTAATATGAATGCAAATAATTTATATCAATATATTATAAAAGAATTAAATTTTGATATCTACCTTAATTTTTACAGATAATACACATAGTATGAATTAAATTCATGTGTTTATGTATATACTTTATTTTAAAAGTTGTCCTCAAGTTGAAATATTTTATATAATTTATCATAACAATTCAATTTTAACTCTAAATTCGTTTTATTTTCATGCTATAATAATATTTAATGTATTATTAATGAAAATAAAATCAAAATATCATGAGGATTCAAACACTAGTATACAATAAAACTAAAAAAAGGAAAAAAATTAGAGTCCAAAATTAAGATACAAGAGTTGGTGTTTTTAGATAGATTAATTTGCAATGCTTATCAATAGATTTAATTATTTGTGTATCTTGTATTGTTTTTCCTTATAAACTACGTAAATATACATATTACAAAAATTATTAAATATATTAAAATTTTAAATATAAATAAAATAAACATATTATATATAATAACTTCATATTTTTTTATCGTATTTAAAATTATCTTATTTATTTTCCGGTTAATGCACCTTATAGTCAGGAACAGCTTTTGATTAAACAAATATCCCCTCCTGGTATTGGTATCAAGGAAGGAAATTTTCACTTGAATACTAATTTATTAGTAATGGGGCCGCAACAACATTTAAAGAAAAAAAAAAGAAAGAAATCATTTTACTTGTTTAGAAAAGACCCCTTCAATCACCACTAATAAAAAAAATGCCCCTTCACCGTAACGAGGAAGGTACCTGAAAAGTTTTTTTTTTTTTTTAATTAAAAAACCTACACTTTTAGACTAGGAAGATCATTAACAAGAGGAAAGAAAAGAATATAATCCAATAGCCGTATTATAAAATTATATAATTAAATATATATAATATTTATTTAATATTTAAAATTTTTAATATAATTTATCGATTCAATCAATTTAATTAATTAAATTAATTAAATAAATAATAAAAAAACTTATTAATTTAACTTTCGATTCAATTTTTTTAAAAAATCATTAACGAGAAAAAAGAAAAGAATGTAATCCAACTGCCGTATTATAAAATTATTTAATTAAATATATATATTTTTATTACAATTTTGTTACATATAATATTTATTTAATATTTAAATTTTTTAATATAATTTATCGATTCAATCAATTTAATTAATTAAAAAAATAATAAAAAAAATTTATTAATTTAATTTTCGATTCAATTTTTAACCATCGACAGGTAGCTCACAACATTCTTTATTCTATTATTACTCTATGGTAGAAATATTTAATCAATATATAGAATTTAAACAGGATCTAACGTGGCTTTATAAAAAAAGGAAGTCTTAAGAAAAATTGGGACAGTAGGATTAGAACTAAAAAAACAGGAAGATACTATCAGACCGGGATGTCTACGTTAGGTATTATCTATGTTTCTTCCAACACACACCTTCTGATCCCTCTATGTCCGATATATTTTGTTATTTTTCTTTTGTGAATATCCAGGACTGCAAAAACCGTAATTTGCTTGCACTTTACAATCCCAGCTGCTAGCAGTGATTAGTTTCCGGTTAAAATAGAATAAATCAAATTAATTAAAAATTTTGCACAAATGGGGAGTTTGAATAATAATTAAAAAACTGTTAAATAGCATATTAAACTCTTAGTTTTAATAATCATATCAAATTCGATAATTTCAATTATCAAAAAAATAGTATACTTTCTGAATCTCTAATTTTTTTTAAACATTTGACATGTTTGGTTTAATAGAATTAACTATTCTATTAAAAGTCAACCAATACCCTACAATAATGCAGCATTTTAGTTAGCAGAATGATATGAAATGACCAATTCCGACTTTATTCCTCGAACTCCCAAAATAAATATCCAGCAACTCCTCATTGAATAATTATTCCAACTATAGGTGTAATATAAAATTACTCTAAGAGATTCGAATACCTTTTGTCAAAGATTCGAAATCATTTGACTAAACCAAAATTTTTTTATAATAATTTTATTTCATTTCAACTCTATTTCAATCTCACTTGTTAACTATTCCATTATAAATCTGTTTCATACTTGTGAACTAAAGATGCCGATAATTTGTTATGCCAAACTTGAATCCCTTTAACTCAGTTTCTAGGGATCATCTAAAATTTAAATATGAGATCTAAGGTTGCAAAAAACGAGGAAATGTTTGTCATTACCTTGTCCTAGTTCAGGCAACTTAAACTTGACCATTTATGTAACCATATTATATTTAATATTATCGGATCTAATACAATTAATAAATTATTATTGGGACGGTGCAACATTTATTATTCATAAAGTTCGTTCTCTGCCAATGATAAAATTAAATCATCCCAATGTTTCAGGACGATATTCATAAGCCTGGCTGCAACTGCCACAAAGCTCAAGTGCCAATTCTTTTAGCTCAAAACCAAATAAGATCATGTACCTGAATCTACATCGCATTACAAAGTGAATATGCAGATACTCAACTACATGGCTGATAAAAAACAGGCATCTGTTATCGCATCGGATTTCAAGGATTTGGTCTCGGCCCTGTAAATCAAATACTATTCGACAATGCAGTTGCATGTAGCAAAAAAGGAAACGGGAAAAGGAAAATCGATTGGAGAAGGAAATGGAAAACCAACAACTAGTCTCACGGAAACATTTAGTATGATGTCAAGTTACCGAATGGATTATAGCAAGTGAAACTACAACAAGATGAGTTTCAAACAGAATAGATTCAGTATATTCTTTTCTTCTAACTATCATATAATATCCAGATATAAACTCTACAGTTACCTAATTTTTCCATTGCCATAAAATATTGAAGATCTTCTGAAGGAGCATTTACTATCAAACAGCTTCCAAGCAATACGACCAAGAGAAGGTTCTGCCAGATAGAAACAGTATCACACAGATTGTAAGCTATGTTGTTGCAAAGCTTCTTGTAGGCATTTAACAGCACCGTCGTAATTTAAGAAGCCCATGAACCAAAATTCATAGCTATCTACAGAGATAACTTGGATGTACTTTTCAGAAGGCTTAGCTCTGCTGGTTGAAGGATTAATTGCTTTAAGTTGATGTAATGGAATAATTACCTGCTTAAGCAGACAGAAGAAATGTTGAGAATCATACTCATACCAATCTTTTCTAAATGGAAGCATGTAAGGCTAATGCAAACAAACCTTATAGTAGCTCCATTCGGTCTCGCAACCATTTTTATAGGAAAGAGGACTGTCACTGCAATATGCAAGCTTTGCTGTAGATACATATAAAACTCCCATGACAGGACCAGCTGATGTGGATAAGTAACAAGCAAATGAATTTTGAATTTGCTCTTCAGGAACTGTCTCAAAAGTTTGTCTAAAAATCTTCTCATAGCCGCCTTCTGCTAAAACCTTTGTTCCCTGAGCAATTCTTCCTAGGGCAGCCTCAGCAAAACTAGGGCTTGTTCTTACTAATTTAAGAAAAGAGACAAAAAGATTATTTTAAGTAATTTTATGTATGTGAAACTGCTAGAGAAGCAAGAGAGAGGAGGCAGGGGGCAGGAGGTGGGCTCATGTATAAAACAAAATGAAAATCAGAAATAACATATTATTCTAATTCCAAAATGCAAACATGATTTTCCATATTTCTTTCTTTTGTAAAATTGAATAATCGACAATATCCTTCTTATGTCCAAAAAAAAAAATCAACAGCGTGACTCTAAAAGAAAGTGCCATACAAGAAAACCAATAGAAAAGAGTCCAGATCTGGAGGCCGGGCCCCCCTCGACTCAACCACCATGATGAAGCATACATAAGGTCATTATTTTGTGGCTATTTGACATATGACTAAGTTGAGGTGATGTAATGACCAAAAAAGGTGGTGGTATTGTAGGGTATAAGAAGTTAGAGATGGCCATAAGTGCAAAGGGAATGTGCCTACAGATAGCGCAGGGCACATGTACCCATTAAGAACATAGTGATGCACACTTACATTATGATAGCCATAGGTGCAAAGGGAATGTGCCTACATATTGCGCAGGGCACATGTACACATTAAGAACATAGTGATGCAGACTTACATTATCATATTATGTACTCAAAGAAAGCAATTGGGTGGATGAGGTAGAATTCTAATGTTAGAGAACTAAATTAAAAAGGCAAAATAAATAAATAAATAAGAGACCTCAAAATCCTCAGATGAATAATGCTTAGGGGATATTTACAGTGAAGAGTTGTCATCCAAAAATGTCCATGAGACATCTCAACAATGAAAAACATAAAAAATGGTTTGGATAATAATTCTATTCATTAACAGAAACAAGAATGTATCATGTGTCATATTTAACATATGGGTAAATTTTGAGTATCACTAACGATGAACCAGATGATTACACATGGTTTAAGAAAACTAAAAAGATTGAACTTAAAATTATTAGCTATACAACAAAATGCAGAATAAAGAAACATCTAGCTTAAAACTAATCCAAGTTCAAACACAAGAGATTGGAAACAGTGAGAAAACAGACTAGAAAGGGTCTTACCAACCATTGGGACCTATCGAAGCTGTCTAACTATGCAATCTCTGGAAACTCTAGCTTGGCCATCAGTATGAGAAAAGAGATTAAAAAGCTCTTACTAGCCATTGGGACATATGGAATCGGTAACTATGAAATCTCTGGAAACTAAAGCTATGTCATGCCTCTCTTTTACTGAGTCAATCATAACACTAATGCGACTTCAAGGTCTAGCATCTCTACAAGCAGCTTCACCAGGTTCTCTCACCTCTAAATTACCTCCTTAGCTAGGCTGTATATAAGTTTTATCTTGATTTGTCAAATATTTTATCAGCTTGAGTCCTTTGTTTGATAAAATGCAGCTGCATAACTCATCTCTTAAGCATGATTTACAACCTGAACATGCAATTTGAGGAAAACCCCGGTAGCCTAACCTTAAATCATCCATCATATCCTATTCTTTCCCAAGTAAATAATTAAAAAACAAATGTTAACTCCAGCCAACATTTCACCAAATTAATACTGCATTTCCTTCAAAAATGCTAAAAAAACACGTTTAAAATATGAAAGAAAGAATGATGTATATCCCCTCCTCTCCCTCTCCCTTTCCCTAATCTGCTTCCCTAATATCCTACATTACTCTTAGAAACTAGTGAGCTATACAAAACACCAACCCTGCAATAGATATAATGGTATACCCGAGCCTTAACAAATTCCAGATATGAAACCCTAATTCAATATCTGAGATTTCAGTTTTCATTAACTAAATATCAATAGCAACCATCCAAAACAAACTAAAACAAATCAAACTACGAAGCACTTGATATCAATTCTAACCCTAGGAGCCTATCAAACGCAATTGAATTGAAACCAAACACAAATCCAATCAGGAGGAAAAAGACCAAAAATTAAAAATAGCAAGCAATTGAAATTTTAAAAGAAAAACGGAAAAAAATACAGTGCTGCCACGTGTTCCCGGCCAGATCCTCGGCTTTCCTCGTCGCTTCTCCCACTTTCCTACCCCATCTCCCCAAGACATCCTTCACTACATCCATTTTCTCTGTTTTCAAGTTCAAATAAATAATTAAATAATTAAAATTTTCAACTAAAAAGATAACGTTAGAAATAAACGTGTAATGGCTTACCTTTGAAGGAAGTCGAAAATGATTCCGAAGGAGGAGTGTGAGCAACGTAAGGGTTGGATCCATGGGAAGCTGACCTGCTGGCGATGTGATCCGCAGCATGCGATTCACTAACCAATTCCGGGCTCCAATGAACCGATTTCCTCGACCCGGATGGACTCCGGCTTGGTGATTGCGGGCTTTGGATCTGACTCTCTTCTGGACTCTGAGCCCCTTTCTCTTCCTTTTTCTCTGGCTCTAATGTTGGCACCATAACAAAGCCCTCCGCATCCATTGTGGGATCCGAATCTTTTGGGTTCGGTTCTCGGGACAGAGATGGCTTTGAGCTGGAATTTGGTTCGGTTTCCGGCTTCGATTGTTCCATTGTTCTAGAACGTTCGAGGAAAAAAAAAAAAAGGTTGCGCGTGCAGTGGCGCGTGAGGAATTTTTAGCTGGTAGTCTAGCATGAGTCCGTTATTTAATCTTAAAGTCTTAATGCCCCGTGGGCTGAAAAGCAATCTTCTGTTAAAGTCGAATTAATTTTATTAATTCGGATTTTATTCCTTATCAATTTGATTAATTTATAATTATAAAAATTTTCATTAATTAATTAAATTAATCGATTTTAAAAATTTATATTTATAATCATTCATCAAATATTGATAAGCTCTTAGGCATTAGGCATCAAATATTATGAAACTCAAATACATCAATAGTTATATATATATATATATTATATATATTATTATATATGTAATTAGAGTGATTAAATTTAATGTATTTTTAGTTTATTGAGTTTAAAAATTTTAAACTCAATGATAATATGTAAAATTTGAGGCACCCACAAATTGGATGATTAAAAAAATAATTTTTCATAAAATATGGGTAATTTTTTTTAAAAAATAAAAGTAGATTTTCTTTTATACGAGAAGCTTTTTAGAGGAAAATAGGTAATTTTCTAATAATTATTATCTTTTTCTTCAAAAAAATTAAATTACATTAATATCCCTATTTTATTATTTGATATTATAAATTTAATTTTTTTATAAATTTAATAATTGAATTGATATTACTTAACTCATGATACTAAACGCAATTATTTCTTTTATAATATTATAGATATATTTGCCTGCCAATATATTATTGTTAAAACTATTTTTAACATTTTTTGCCTGCGAAACTGATTTTAACCTCACATCCCTTATATCATTGAAATATAATTATCGATCATTATAATTTACTTTTTTTAATTTATTTCATTTTTATGTTGAAAATAAATTTTTACATCCATATATGTGTATCATAGGATCCAGCTCAATTTAAATAGTCTATTTAAATTTATCCATTCAATTTACCTAATTATTAATCTTAATAAATCTTCATTATTCTTTATTCAGCAATAAATATTAATTCTTTTTAACCAAAGAAATTCAATGGCAATTATTTTTGTTACAATCTTGCAATTATTTAAATGCACAATAAAATTTTAAAATGAAAGTATTTTGTTCGGTGAATAGAGTTTAAAATTGTAAAAATTCTTTTTTAATATTATTAGAAGTATTTATAAATTTTTGCAAAATTTTACGTACTCATGTTGCATATTTAATGTTATTAGTGGTCTGGAATTAAAGAGTACCATTCGCTCTTAATTACAAATAATGTGGAACTGAAATTCCCTCAAATAAATCAGATAATCGCAATCTCTTTTTTATTTTTTTTATTTTCATTTTTTTTAGCATTAACAAGTTTCCAGATGAATTGATATTTCATTCAACAATGGCAGCTGCTTCTTGGAATTCAAGACCAATACAAATACGATAATCATATTCTAAAAAGAAAGTTGATTGATTTTCCAGAACTAATGGGCAGTTGTAAATTCAATGGTTTTATAAATTCTGAGACTTAAATCTTATTACTTCTGAAAATGCATTTTACCAAAGCACATCAACAGAGAGGTTAAGCTGAATTTATATATTAAAATGGCCTACTTCTACAAATAAAGATATCATTGCATATGGAACATTCCAAGATCACCTGGGTTTTGATTAATTAGTAACTTGTTTAACTGAGACATACTTCTACAACAAGTTATGACTAAATTAATCAAAACAGAAATTAATAATCAATATAACACCTCTACTAGGGTTCAAATAAAAAAAGAAATTAATAATCAATATAAATAAGTTGTAGATTTGGAATCTCTAATAACCAAGTTAGTATAAGAAAAAAGCTATAGATATTTTATATATATGATTTCGTAATTTTAGATATGATATAAAAATAAAATATAATATTTTTAATAAACATGAAAATAATATAATAAATATGATTAACGCAACAAATATAATTAATGATTTGGGTTATATTCATTTCCGCACAATTGAAATGAAAAAAAAAAAGTAATTAAACGTCAAAATAAACGTCAAAATAACATATTATACCTACTAATATACTAATCAACATATTAAACATCAAAATAACATAAAAAAGTAATTCAAACATCAACATAATCACAACAAAAACAAAATCATAACAACAAGAATAATATTCCATACATAAAAAAAAGAAGAAGAAGCAAGATTTAACAAAAAAACAAAAAAAAATTTCTATATTATCATGTTTAAGCTTTCAACATGGGTGAAAATCTATGAACTTTTATATGATTTTGATTCACAAAAATGAATAATCAAGAGTAAAAATTAACCAAAAAATTTTGATAAAAAATACCTTAAAAGTTTGAAAAACATAAAAAAAAAAAAAAAATAATTTAATTGATTTTTAAGATTTTTAGCTTACGAGAGTTAATCATGAAGGCTTCTCTCTTTGTTTTCTCTAGGGAGAGGATCGGCCAAAATGGAGAAGAGAAACCTCTTTTGTCGTTGGCTCTCCTAGAGTTTCTAGAAAATTTTTTTCTTTTTTTTTTTTAATTTTTTATTAACTTTTGATTTGATTTTTTTGATTGATTTGATTTCTTTTGGATGGATTTAATTTAAATTAATTATTTTTGTTATCTAGTGGATGATGTCAAACTGTAGAAAATTTTAAAAGATATTTGTATAGTTTGTAAAATTATATTGTAAAAATTAAATTATAAAAATTAAAAATTATGTATTTATAATAAAATTTTATATGGTCAATTTAATTTAATCTAATGATAAAAATAATTTTTATATACAAGAAAAAATATTAAAAAATAACAAACTCTTAAAATTTTATGAAAAAACCTTTACCGAGAAAAATTATTATCTTTAAAAAATTTTTAAAATTCATAAAATAAATTAAATTTTGAAACACTGATTTAATGTCAATTAAATAACAATATTTGAATAATTTTAAAAATTATTAACCTAGAAAAATACCAAAGAAAAAAATTTACAAAGTAAAAGACTCTGTATCTCAGTAACAAAAAAATTCTAAAACTCATAAAATAAATTGAATTTTTTAAAACTGATTTAATATGAATTAAATAATAATATTTAAATAAATTTCAAAATTAGAAACTCGAAAAAATCTTACCAAAAATTTTTATAGAATATAAAACGCGTATCTTGGTAACAAAAAAAATTCTAAAACTTATAAAATAAATTGAATTTTTCAAAACCGAAATTAATATAGATTAAATAATAGTATTTAAAGAATTTTAAAAATTATAAAATAAGAAAAATCTTTCCAAAAAATTATGAAGTAAAAAATTTCATATTTTGAAAACAAGAGAATTTCAAAAGAAAAATGCAAAACTAATAAAATAAAACGAATTTCCTTAAAGTGATTTCATATGAATTAAATAATAATATTATAAAAATATTTAAAATTATAAACTAAGAAAAATCTTCTCAAAAAAATTTACAGAATACATTATTTCGTATTTTGGAAATGGGAGAATTTCAAAAGAAAAATGCAAAACTGATAAAATAAAATGAATTTCCTTAAACTGATTTCATATGAATTAAATAATAATATTTGAAAATTTTTTAAAATTATAAACTAAGAAAAATCTTCTTGAAAAAATTTACAAAGTAAAAAATTTCATATTTTGGAAACGGAAAGAAAATTCTATAAAAAAATGCCAAACTTATAAAATAAAATAAATTTTTTAAAATTGATTTAATATGATTTAGACAATAATATTTAAAGACTTTTAGAAATTATAAATTTAAAAAAATTTCTCAAAAAAATTTACAAAGTAAAAATTTTGTATTTAAAAACAGGAAAAATTCTAAATTTTATAACAAGTAAATGACATTTTAAACCCTAATTTAATGGTGGTTAAATGTGAATATTTAAATAATTTTGAAATTAAAAACTCAAAAAAATTTTACTAAAAATTTGTCTTTTGAAACTAAGAAAATTTTTAAAGAATACATTAAAATTTATATAAAATGAACTAAATGAAGCATATTATTTATTAATTTACAAAATAGTAAAGATGAAAATCTAAAATTCAAAATTCAAAATAATTTATCTAGAAAAATTTTATGAGTATGATACTCGTGGTACAGTAAAAAGTTCAAAGTTAATTACTAAAATGGGCAACTTGACGTCTTGTGGTATAAAATGCCAATATGAATTGTTTTTGAATATTTATGATTTTTCAATGTGGATATCGACATAAATACTATACTGATATCAATAAAAATATACAATAGTCAATCTCCCCAAATTTATGAAAAATTCTTGAAAAATTCCTAAAAATGAAAAATTTTTAAAAATGAAAAATTTGACAGCGATAATATCTGTAAAAGTAGATTTTCAAAATTTTGACCAGAAAATATTAAAAATATTTTTTTCTTAAATATTCATCCTGTATATCTAAAATTAGATATCAAAATATGACTTTTTTGTCACGTGAACTTACAGTTATTTAAATTATGACTAAAAATGTCTTGAAAATATTTTATACATCTGAAAAAGATCATTCTTCATGAGGATGACTATTAAATTCTCGATCTTGGATATTCAGGACTATTAAAAAAGAGATCTAGACGAAATTAAGTATCTACAATATGGAATATCAACTTTGACGTCCTTTTGACCGTATTAATGCATGACAAATCTTTCTTTACCTCCTTTCACTTCCATATTCATACAAGCTCGATTTAGTCTTTTCCTAACTTAGAAAATAGACCAGTTTAGTTCAAGCCTGAATATGATACATAGTGATTTGGATTGATTGAATTTAACTTACCTTGAATCATTGTTGAATCAATAATTTTTTTTCAATTTTTTATTATAAAAAAATAAAAAATAATATTATGATAAAATTATATTTTTTTAATTTTTATAAAATAAAATTAGACTAAATTAAATCAAATCTAAATAAAAAATTAAAAAAATTCAATCAAGATATGACCGAAAAACACCCCTGCTAGAAAACCATCATCAATCCACAATTTAACAATTAAATCTAGTCAGAAAGGCCCCAATATATTCAATGGATCCATCCTAAAAAGGGGGCAATGGATCTTATCTTTACCTAATTTCTTTAAGAATTTGCAAATAAATCTCGTAGAATCTAAAGTACATTGTGGATTTTTACTTTTGAGGAAAATTTTGAAAGTTGAAGGCATTTTTTTGTCTTATTTTGTTTCTATTTTATGGGCATTTTGTTCTTAATCTAATGAACAAAGTAAATTATCAAAATGCCCTAAAACAAATTCATGTCTACTAAAGGTATTTTTGTAAAGAGTTGAGCGAAGAAATAAATAAATTGAAAAGGAGGGTAAGAAAATAAAATAAAAAAGGATTTTTAGAGAAAAAAATTGAAAAAAATGTTTTTAGATTTTTTTTTTTTAAAATTTCCTTCCTTTATTTTTATTTCTTTAATTATCTTCAAATGAATTTGTTTTATTTTTTTTTAAATGAAGAGCGAAATATTTTGAATTCTTTGAAAAAGGGGAGGAATAAGAAAAAATAATTATTAAAAATAAAAATGAATTTATTTTATTATTCTTATTTGTTTTCTCATGTTCCATGTTTGTTTTTTATGTTTCCTTTATTTTAGATCTTTTTTAAAAAATATAATTCAAAAATTTTTAAATAATATTAAAAACAATTTTGTGGAAAATTTTCAATATTTTAATTTTTTTTTAAATGACATATATTTTTAACATTTTATGATTTAAATTTTGTAAAAAAAAAGTTTTGGATCTTCTTTATTATTTTCTAAATTCTTATGTCTTAACTTGGGGAAATTGTTTTTTATAAAAGAAAACATAGGGAGAAAATAAAAGAAGAAAAGAGTAATTTTTTTTTTAAAAAAAGCAAGAAATTTCAAACATGACACTTTTTTTTTCTCTTTTATTTTGGTTTTTCACTTATTTATTTATTTTTCTTAAATTCTATCCTTATAAAAGTTAATTTAAATTTAATGTGAGTAAAATTCAAAAACTTATCAATTTATTTCAAAATGACAAAAATGCAGGTAATGCTAATGCGCGAAAAATCTGTCATTTTCTACCGCTGACCCCCCACCCCCCAAAAAAAGAGTTTTTATCAAGAAATTACATTACTGTCGAAATTTTACGACTTTGATATGGCATTTTTTTTAATTTGATTAAAAAAAACAACAGTAAATAAAAAAAAAGAATATTATATAAATTATTTTAACTTTTGATTTTATTTTACTCAAATTTTAAAAAAACTCATTTGATAATTTGTATATATTAAAAAAAAAAAGGGGGGGGTAAGTTTGAACATTGAAAGTGATAAATTTGATCATAACACTAGAAGTGATAAATTTGAATCTTTTATCTTAAGAATAAAATATTTGTTGTAAAATGAAAGTACTGCTATTCATGCATTGTAGTTGAAATTCAGTTTAATTGATTTACGTAATTATATGTTTAAAGTGATGTAAAATAAATTTGATATTTAAATTCAATCATCCATAACTTTTTTTTTTTATCTTTAAATTATGACTTCTTAATTAATCGATAATGGTTCAAAGTCTAAGTCCTGACATTCCTTTCTCGGTAGGAATATATAAGGATCGAGCACCTTGATATTATGTTGTAAACAAAATCAAGCTCAAGTTTGATTTGATGAATATTTGAGTTTAATTTATTTATTATTGAGTTGAATTTGAGCTACTCGAATAATAAATCGAATCGAGCTCGAGCTCAGATATTTTAATATTTGACTTAAAAGACTTATGAACTTAATTGATTTTTATTTTTAAATAATTTATATATATTATATAAGTAAATAATAAAAAATATAATTTTAATATTTATATTTATGATTTTAATGAGTTTAATCAAATTGAACTCAAGTAAATTACAAATCCAATTTGAATATAGAAAACAAAACTTGATCAAATTCCAATAAAATTTCAACCTTGAGTTTTCAAATTGAACTAAGGCTTGAGCTTGATATTAAATCAACGGCTTAGTCCGAATATACCCTTGATATGGATACAATAATCTAACTTTTCAATCAAATAGAAAGTCAAAATCCCTAACTCTTTGTCTTAATAAATTGGCAAATAATCATTAAAAATTTGAAATAAAAGTTCCTTAATACTATATTTGGAACAAACAAAGTAATAAATTATATTCAACTTCAGATTTTTATGAAATTTCCATAATAATTTTGACATATATATATATATTTATTTGGGGGGGGGGGGATTTATAACTTGAAGCTATTGAGAACCGTTCTTTTTCTTTGACACGCAAAGTTTATAAACTTAAAACTCTGCTTTATCGAAAATGAAATGCCTTAATTTACTTCATACCGACAATATTAGCCATTAATAAGATATATATATATATATATATAAAGTTATTAAAATACGATACGATACAAATATATAACTTAATATTTATATAATACATATTTTTATTATATTAAGATTGATATAAACATAAAATACGTTAAATACGATCATGATATAATAAAATATATGATCATAAAATAAAAACATGAATTACTAAATCTAATTTACTTTCATTAGTACTATTCTTTAACATGGCTCATTTGAATTTTTTTAAAAGAAATAAAAAATGCTAATGTGATAGCTAAACAATAAAATTTTAAGAGCATATTTTTTATACACTATTATTGAAAATTTTAATATTTATAAGTGAAATTAAAAAAATTATATGTATACAATATTTGAGATTTGTTTCTTGTTTTTTTAATATATCTTAAAGAGGTATATAATGTATCTCTCTAAATTTAATAAATGAAATTCAAAAACTTTTTAAGTAATTTTTCGAAATATAATATCTAACATTTGAATAGTAATAGTTATTCGGAGTAAAAGTTTATTATAAATATTTGTGAATAAAGTATTTTAATCATTATACTATTAAATTTAATATTTTAATTTTTATATTTTTAAGATTATAACAAATAAAAAATAGTCAATGACACTACAAAAAAGCCACTAAAATATTAATAAAATTTAAAATTTCTCATTATATGATCATTTTATCAATATTTAAGTATTTTTTATATCATTAACTATTTTTTTATTTATTATAATTTAAAAAATATAAAAATTAAAATATTTTATTTATTATAATACAAAAACCTTTAATAAACTTTTACGGCGGTAATAAGCTTGCTTTTCAAATCGTAATTCAGGCTTTGGGTTTAGAATTTTCCAAACGGCAATCTTTTTTCCACCGACAACGCGAAACACGGCATCGAAAATTTTCAAAGATCCCAAACACCACCCAAATTTCGTAAAATAGGGTGTGAAACTAAAAGATTTGTGGCGCCTAAACAAACAAATCCTATTGGTCCTTTCCATTTCGCGCGGATGACAATCCTCGTCACACCCTCTCTTCACCGTACGACAAAAAATTTAAAAAAAGGAAGATTTTCCCTCCATTTCAAATTTTAACAAGTTTCGACTCTGCCACGTCTCTCGGTTCCTCTATAAAGATCCCCAAACCCTTTGCTGTTTATCGGTCCAAGATTTTCTCTCATTTCCTAAAGAAACAAGCAAGAAATCAGTAGGATTCAGTTTCATTTTCTCGCAAACCAAATGGCTCGTACGAAGCAAACCGCCAGGAAATCCACGGGGGGCAAGGCACCCAGGAAGCAACTGGCCACGAAAGCCGCTCGGAAATCAGCTCCAGCCACCGGCGGAGTCAAGAAGCCACACAGGTTTAGGCCAGGAACTGTGGCGCTGCGTGAGATCCGAAAGTACCAAAAGAGCACCGAGCTCCTGATCAGGAAGCTCCCATTCCAAAGGCTGGTAAGAGAAATTGCCCAGGACTTCAAGACTGATCTCAGGTTTCAAAGCAGCGCCGTGGCGGCTCTCCAGGAGGCGGCTGAAGCTTACTTGGTTGGGCTCTTTGAAGATACCAACCTGTGTGCTATTCACGCTAAGAGGGTTACCATTATGCCTAAGGATATTCAGTTGGCTCGCAGGATTAGGGGCGAGAGGGCTTAAAATCCGATAATATGTTTTAGCCTTTTTCTGGGGGCTCTGTTTTAGGGTTTAACTTGTGAAATGTGGATGTGTAGAGCTGTAGGAATTACATTTAAACTTGGTTTAAGGTTAGTGTCTTTGCAACGCTAAGTGTTTGTTAAAAGTTCAAAATGAAAATGGTTTTTATCATGTTATGAATTACTTTCTATTAATTTGTTTTTGCCTTTGCTTGAGATCTAATCCTCTTTTCTGTTAAATTGGGATACTGGGTTTTCTCGTCTCAACCCTGATATGTTGAATTCGATTTTGTCCAAAGAAAGTAAATACAAAGGATATATAAAAGTAAGTTTGGAGTTTGAATTTTATTATTTGCAATCTCATCTTTATCTAGATGGATGTGGTAAGAATGATTACTGACATAAAGGCCGTGGCAGGAATTTTTCTCTGATAACAATTTTCTTGGGGCTTGCAAGTGTGCCAAAATGAATGACATGCTCGTTTCACAGAATACATGAATGCAGTAATGGAGTAGCAAAGAGCTCAAAAAATGGTTAAAAAATTAGAAAAGAAAAAGCCGCACTTGATCTTCATATATGGGTCTCAAGCAACTCCATTGGAAACAATATTCGACACAGATGTAACCAGATCGATGCAAGTAATAGCCATCTTAGGCTGTTGAAAGTTTTCTTGTTATGTGAGTTACCTGCATGAACATGTCAAATGAAAAAAAATAAGCAAGATTTAAGTTGTAAAAACACAAGAGTTTGACTATAATTGGAAGACCTCAACAACCCTAAAACAACTGATTAACATCCATGTTTGAAAACAAAAAGGAAAAAAAAAGAGATTATGGGTCTAGAATGTTTACTTAATTGGAGAAAATTGTTCCTAATGTTCCATTCAAAATCCCAGTGCTTTCGATCGTTTTTCAGTGTCCAATATGCCCAACCAAAGGAAGCTGCATTATACACCTCTAACTGAGCCCTTCCAAAGTCTTGATAATCCAATTGAGACCCACTTGTAACATTCCACTCATTCACCCACTCACCTGAAACAAACAAAATCCTAAAAATAATGTAGGAATTGCACAAAGTTGGTTAAATACTAAAAAAACATATTCTTTTAACTCAGAGCACAGTTTCATTGGGATAGGAAACAGAAGTTAGAACTTAGTTACCGATAAAAACAAATGGGCCATTTGCACCATTCAATGCTTGTAGCTGAGACTCCCTGCTCTTATATATGAATTGGATATTATCTATAGCACTCAAGTTAACAAAGAAAGTGTCAAAGAGATTGTAGTAATGCAAATCCACCACTAGGTTGTGGGAGCCAATATCAGCCTGATAAAGTTCCAGTGGATCTGCATTGCCAATTCTTTGACAAATTATCACATATGCTGATGCAGAGTACTTCCGCACAACTTCATAGCCTTGTTTGTAGTATGAAACTAATGTATCCAGTGGAACTTCTGCAGCGGAGGGTTCATTTAATAGCTCAATTCCCAGCAAGGCAGGATGTTTTGCATACCTGCAACATTGGCTTATTAGGATTCGAAAGATTTTTTTGCTTAATTATTTGGGATATTGATTGACAACAATGCAACATAAATTCTTCAGAAAACTTCAATTTCTAGTTGAGTCAACATATCAACTGGCATGCAATTTCATAGAAATTTTAACAGAGATCAAATGCAACATGGGAGGGATCTTAAGCACAACAAATTGCACAACAGCTTTGATCAAAATATAGCAAGAAAAAATACTTGGAATTCTAAAAGTCCTGGTTTCGATTGGTTTGACGGACTGCTACACCAAAACTTGGTATGAGAAAAGAATGGGAACAAGAAATGGCATGCAAGTGAAGGCCACTTGAGGTGGTTGTAGGAGTACGACAATGTGTAGTCCACTACCCATTTACATACGAGATGAAGCGAGGAAAAAAAAAAAAACCGGGAGATCTATTAGTTTGTGTTTCCTTTGCTACAAGCAATCAATAATACAAATACAATCTTTACTTTCCTTTTGCTTTCTCTCTTCCAGGTCCCATGGGAGAAAGCATGCTGATCAAATATCTAGAATGTGAAAATCACTACATGCAATTCCATGAACTATCCAGACTCCAGGCATAAATAAACCAGCACCAGTGACGATAATATTTTGTTTAATCCTTGCATGACCTTCGCAATCTGGCACCTCAAATTAACCTCTAGAACATTTCTTTTCAACTCTCACTACTCTGGCTAACATCACTTTCAGAGGCAAATCCAATAACTTGTAGGCAGTTACCTGGAAGCCAGAAAATCTATAACATGCAATGTCTGTGAAATGTAATCTGAAGATGTAGGCCAGCCTGTTGCGCCATCTTGACTAGCACTATGTTCCATTCCATTCTGGGAGCCAGGTGCTGCATGAAGGTCAATGATGCACTTTATGCTATAGGCTCTGCATCAAAATTTTCACATACTTACCAAATGATTTGAAGAGCTATAATCATAGCACTCTAACGGAGAAAGAAATAAAGACTTACTCTGCCCACGAGAATGCATTATCAAGAGCTTCTAATGTTCCTCCAATGAATGGGGCTGGAGGATTAGGATCAAAAGCAATCCACCAGCCAACAGGGATCCTTACAGTATTTATTCCATGTCTATATAGAAATTCAAAATCCCCTACATTTATAAAAGTATTTCTATGCTTCTGCAGTTTCACCCAAAAAAAAAAAAAAAACCTAAAGTTAGGAAAAGAAAAGATGAAATTTCAACCTAGTGTACAATTATGTTTTTTATGCCTTTCAAAGTTATGGTCTATTCATCTGCAATCCATAATTATCTGAAGATTTTTCCTTGATTAACTACTAGTTAGCTATTAAAATGCTACCGTTGGAGATGTGCATTTAGTCCAACAACTAGGGAATATCTTAATAAAATCGTAATAAACAGTATAATGAGAACAGTAAAGTACCCAATATCTACATGCTCACATCCCAATAAAACAGAAGATAATAAAAACTGCTGATACATGAGCAGTATACATTATCTGCTGAAAACATTTTTCATGTTCGAGTCTTCAGAGATTACAGGAATCAAACTATTTATTGCAATTTTATCAGATGATGTCCAATATTTTAACATCTGCAATTCTTAAGAATAAATGGTACATGATAATAGCATTATACCAAATGATATGTATGTGACATACTTGAGTGCTAAACTAACTGGACATGATTCAAGGTGATTGATGAATGTAATAAGTTTTAACTGTCCCTCATTTCCCTCCCATGAAAAGAAAATAAGAAGAAAAAAGAAAAAAAAAATGTTTATGGTACCTCAAGAACCTGTTTTGCCCTGTTATGTCCATATCCGTTTGCAAGCTGGTAATCTCCATGCAAGTTATTAGCTACAATTGACATTTCAAATGTGGCAGCATTATCATCCCATGCTGGGGTTCCAGGATAATCTGCTGTCAGCTGATTACCTATGGTAGCCTAAAATATAGAAAACAATTTCATCAAGTTTTACTACTTCAAATTTTGGGAGCACATTTACAATGGTTGAGGTGCACGCTTTTTGGTCATGCTACCATTTGATAGCTTCATTTTCCATAGTACAACCATGATTACAGAAGTTTGTCTTCATCTTTCAAATGTGACAATTAAACCTGGTTCAACATATAAATACACACTACAAGTTCCCAATCCCATTAATACCAAAACGTTAATCTCATGGTTAACCAGCAATCTCGACCACTGTCAGAGGCTAAAAATATTGGGTGCTTGAATATTTTAACCATATCATTTAAGATGCAGTGGCAAAAAAAGTGTCTCCACCATTATTTGCTGCCAACCAAAGTACCGGAGGGTGATCTTTGATTCATCAACTCAAAAGTGAATAGTTTTGGTATTACCTGCAGATAGGTCCCACTCTTTATTTTGATGTGAACTCGACCGTCCTTATTTCTTTCAATTTGAAATGTTTCAGTTGAAGAAGCTGATTTTGCTGTTGCAGATACAGAGCATCCATTACCATAACATGTCAGAAATTGGCCTTGTGTGGTGCGCAACTGAAATTCTGATTCAGAAACTCTCCATAACTGCACAAAATGAAAATTGTTTAGATAACAAATTTCATTGTAAAGGAAGAATTTTCCTTTTCAAAAGCAGATGAATCCTTGCAAGATGAGGCCCCTACGATATTAGTCAACAAAACAAGAATGACTGTTTTCACATTAATTAATCACAAGTGATAAAGTACATAAAACTCTGCAATGCTTAACTTATTAAGAAAAGTAATATACATATATACACACACACAAACACACATACCAGAACCTGGGGACATCTATCCGTTTGACAAAAACATCTCTCCCCTACTTTCAGAGAGAATAAGGAAAACGAAATCAAGTAAATAAGTATTGCCGCTACAACTGAAATAGCATTTTGTTGTCTATATTTTGAGTAACACCACTCACATTATGTTCTACCCAGTTTACTACTACAAACCTAACACTATCCAATACTCATCATTGGACAATATAACTTTGTGAATTTTGAAGTATTATAAGGCAAAAGGTTGTAAATTTGTAATAGACTTCCTTCATCAAGTTAACCCCAAAACCTATCTGTTGGGATAACACATAGATGTGTCTAAAAATGTGGCAGTATTGAAGAGCCTCACTCTGGATGATAAACCAGAATAAAACAATTTAAAACATCCCACAGGCATAGATTGGATCTTTTCTTTTTGCATTACACATTGTTAAGTAAACAGAATAGATAGTAGTTTCACTAGCTGTAATATCCGCAAGCATAACACTGGCAGGTTCAAAGAGTAATCAAGCTCAAGTCTAACATACAAAACAAGATCAAATTGTGAGATAAAGACAAACAATTTTGTTTGGCTTCTTACGGTAAAGGTTTCCCATGAAGATGCAGTATCTCTACTAACTGAAATGTCCATCCCACCGCCATTTTCTGCAGAAACATATTTCTGCAATGTCACCGACTTGAATTGAACTTGTGTTCCATCCTACATTTCAATATCCATTAACATATGACTAGAATTATTCATGGAAAAACTAGAAAAAAAAAACCATAAATCATTAAAAAAAAGTTTATGCTAAGACAAAAAGCCTAATACTCACAAGCATGTCTCCATTGGTAATGCCATCAAAAAGAGAAGGTTTGATCCAACCTTCTACAATCAACCACCCTCCTAAATTCACCCCTCTCACTTTAGAATCTCCACGCAATCCCTCCACTTAACAAAATTAAGAAACAAGTTTTTAACACAAGAAGCATTTTTCAAGAAACCAAAAGAAATCCAAGTAAACAGAAAGGCCGAGCTTTAAGGCTTACCTGAAAATGCTACAGAAAAGATTAGCCAAAAACAGAGGGAAAATGCAAATACCCATTTGCTTAAAAGAAGTTCCATGGAGAATGCAGCCCTCTTAACTGCATCAAAACAAAAGCTAAAATATGGAATCTGGCATCAAAAGAAGAAACAGAATAAAGGAAAAATAAGAGAATGAGCCTGCAAAAAAAGAACCATCCACTTGGGAGAGAATCTTTAGTAATTCCTTCCTTATTTACACCAAATTCAACCTTGTAAATTATAATATTTTAATTCTTTAACGTGGGTTTTGCATTAATTTATTGCACTAGTCAGAAAACTCAATCTTCCTCCAAGATCAAGACAAACAAGAACCCCATAAAAAATCATTAACAGAGGAAGAATAGAACATCATTTTTCTGTATTTGCCAAGGTATAAAAAAGGGAAGAACCTGAAAGCTTCTTTGATTTCACATTTTTAAAGGTACAAAACCCCAAAAAAAGTTAGAAAGGAAGCACCCTTTGCTTAGAGATTACAGTTTTTGTGCCTTTTGTAGATTTAGAGTCAAAGAAAAAGGTCTACCTTTTTAAGCCACCAAAATTACAATTCGACGTCGAAAAATGTCTTTAAAAGAGTGAAAGATAAGGCGGTTGTTCGGTTCCCACAACTTTCCCCTACATCTCTACATAAAACCCTTTCTTTTAATATATATCATATTATCTGGTTTCTTCTCTTCTTTTTGGTGCCTACAGAAACCAACCCCAGTATTAAAACCGGATCCCATTTTTTTTTTTAAAAAAGGAAACGGCAACGACAAGTTCGACAACATTCAGATGTATCTACTGTTTAACGAGGCTGCCCGTTGGCCACTGGGGCTTACTGTTTGCTTCTCTAAGCTTGTGAAGTTTAATTTCATGGAACTTTGTCTTGTACGGAACTTTACTATTTTCCACTGTCAGTTGTTACCCTTAGTTGGATTTGGCGTTAAGGGTTAAAGTGCCCCTTTTAAAAAAATTAATAAATATAAGTTAAAATGATGCTATTGTGAAAAATAAAATAAAAATTATTTGATAATTTAATTTTAAAAGTTATTTATTCGAGTTTTGGATATAAAATTCTTTTTAAAAAAATTTCGAGGCAAATAAAATTTTTTTGGGTAATGAATAAAAAAAATTTTAAGAATACAGATTTTTCGTAAAAGTCAACATAAGAGAAAAAAAAGCTCATCCCTTGTATTATTATCTTCTTTTATATTTTTCATTAAAATAAGTGAATTATAAATTTTATTAATTTGGATAAAACTTTATTTAGTAGTTTTGATAATTACAAAAATGATATAAAAAATGATTTGAATATCACGTATTAAATAAAAGATTTATATATGATGCATTATTAACATATAACTATAAATTTATAGTAAATTATATTATGTCACTCGTTTAAAAAATATGATTATTATATCTATCTTTAAAAATTTTAATTTTTTTATTTATTTAGTAACCAGATATCGTAACATAAATCATGGATATTATATAAATCCATACACTAACATTACATTATACAAACCCTTAAAAAATATGAAAATAACATAATAAATATGAAATATTTAATAATGTTATGTATAATTTTTCTCATAAAAAAATTATAACATATTTAATATTTTTTTTATATTTACACAGCTAATAAAAATGCATGAAGTTTATATGTGCTTCATGTAAATTTTGATGAAAAGCCAAATTTCATAATTTGAATAAAAAAAATAAAAAGACAACATCATTATCATAAAAGTATTATAATGGTTTAATCATCAAATTGTTATATGACATGCCATTTTAACATTATTATTATTATATATATATTTTTAAAAAATTCTTCATTTTTCAGTAAATTTATCATCTTTTGTCTAGGTTTTTGATCCTTTTTTTTTTCCTGCTCACTAGTGAAGATAATATTATTTGCTAAAGATATGCATAAAAAACAATCATAGGTTTTATCTTTCCACCTCTCTTAAACATTCCATTACCCCCACAAGTATTGACTTGGATGATTAGAAATAAAAAGTTTAGAAAAGAAATATAAAACTGTGGATAAATACCCTCTCAAGTCAATTCTGATAGTCGGTATTTCATTTGATTGTCAGCTATACTTTCTTTGGCTCCATTTTTTTTATTAATTAATTTTTAGTATATTTATTAATATTATTTATATTTATGAGATTTATAAATTATAAAAATTGGGTTAGGATTCAATCTATTTTTATTTGATATATATATATATATATTTGTGACAAAAGAGAGTCAAACTTGTAAAATTTTTATTTATAATTAATTATAAAAATTATACGTGTATGATTCATTCATTAGTTATAAAATTCTTATTTATAAATGATCATTAGTATAATATATTAAAAAGTAATGAGCTAAAAAGGAAAATCAATAAAAATATCTTTATAAATAATGATTAAAATTATGCTTAATGTGAAAGATAACGTCTGAAATATATTATTTTTTTATTTCGATATTTTATAAATTTTTATTTTTAATATGATATTATAAATATAATTTCGTCAGCTAGTTTTCATACTTCGTCTTAATACCATTAATTAATAATGATATGAACTAATTAAATTATGATATGTGACATATATTGCTGATATCAATAATACGTGATATAATTTTATTATTTAAAAAATTAAATATTTATTTTTTTAACGATGTTAAAACCAAAGTACTAAATTAATAAGTAGATTATAGTATCGGTATTAAATTAAAAACAAAAATTTATAAAATATAAAAATTTAAAAAAAAATTCAAGAGTTACTTTTTTATTTAACCTTAAAATTATATTAAAAATAAATAAATAAAAAATAATGAATGGATACTAAACTTTTTCTTTACCCATTTATATTGGGCACGAAGAAAGGGTTTGAATAATTGAAGGATAGAAGTTTATGCAACCATTTTTGACGTCAAATCATAAAGCTATGGGTGGTGGCCTCTTTTTTTGCACGTAGGGCTTTGCCCAGATTTAATTTGATGATGACGCATTCGACAAGGGACAGGGAGGGCTCTAGCATACGTTTCTAAAGGAAAGGTTTTAGTAAGTTTTAGTAGTAATCGATATAACTTATTGTAATATTTTTTTTAAGTTATATTTTATTTTTTAAATATTTTATTATATAATAATATATAAAATTATTATAATTATATAAATATATTATAAGCTATATAAATAATTATTATTAAAAAGTTAAATTTATTAATAATATTATAATTACATAAATTATATTATTTATTATATAAATTATTATAATTGATAATATAACTTAATATTATATATTTTTATTATAATTACTCATATATATTTTTTTACGTACATAAGTTATGATAAAAGATAATAAAAATTGTAATATATAAATTTACTATATTTATATAAAAATTTTGTAAATTAAAAAAAATATATTACTAATAAGTAATATAAAATTATATTACATAAAATATTACAATTACATAAATTCTATTATTTGTTACACAAGTATATCATCATAAGTAGTACATAGGTATTAAACATTTTTTTTATAATTACACATATACATTACTTACTTACATAAATTTTGATAAAAAAAATAAAAATTATAATATATAAATTTATTTTATTTACACATAAATTTTGTAAGTACATAAATATATTACCAATAGTCAATAGTTAATAGAAAATAGTATTGTAGAAAATATTATAATTACATAAATTATACTATCTATAACATACATTATTATCATAAGTAATATAAATAATTATTACATATATTTTTCACAATTACATATAGGCATTATATATTGTATAAAAGATAACAAAAGTTGTAAAATATAAATTTATTATATTTACATAAAAATTTTATAAATTACATAAATATATTAGCAAATGTAATAGTAGTAATGTATAAAATATAATAATTACATAAATTATATTATATATAGCATAAGTTTATTATCATATGTAATAAAAATATGTATTACATATTTCTATTGCATTTACAAATATACATTATATATTACAAAAATAATTATAGTATAAATAATGTTTGTATATAATATATGTTATAGGTAATGTATTTATGTAAAAAAGGTTTGAAAGTAATATTTGTATGTAACACATTACATATTGATATTATCGGATTACATACAAATATTACAATGTTACATAAAAAACATTATCCAATCATTAATTTATCAATATAAAATATTCTTTTAAGAAAATTAACTATAATTTTCTCAAAATTATTTTTATTAAATATATTATATATGTAAGAAATTAATTTTTAAGTAATTTTTAAAGTGAAAAAAAATATTTTTATTTTAGTAATTTATTTTGGTATATTAGTACTAATTATATTATATTAAGAAAAATTAATTATTTTTTATTAGTTGGTAAAAATTACAACTAAAGATTATGGTAATTACATATAAATATTATAATTTACATAATGTTTATATGTAATTTGTGTTATATGTAATGTATTTATACAAAAAATCTTCGAAAGTAATGTTTGAATGTAATTTGCTATATAAAAATATTATTAGATTACATATAAGCATTACAGTTTTACATAAAACATTAGCAAATCCATAATGAATCTATGTAAAGCATTTTTTAAGAAAACTAACTATAATTTTCTCAAAATTTTTTTATTAAATATTATATATTTAGGAAATTAATTTTGCTAGTAATTTTTACAGTTAAAAAAGTTTTATATTTTTATTTTATTTAAATATTTTTAAAGTTAGTAATTAATATAATATATTAATAAAACATTATTTTATGATAAAATTTACATTTCTTATTAGTTAATAAGAATTATAACTAAATATTATAAAATTACACATAACGTTAGAGTCAATATATTGCTTGTATATAATATGTGTTATAGATAATATATTTGTGTAAAAAAATCATTGAAGATAATGTCTGTATGTAAAAAATTACATATAAATATTATCAGATTATATACAAATATTATAGATTTACATAAAATATTACCGAAACTATAATGTATTCATGTAAAACATTCTTTCAAGAAAAATAAAGTATAATTTTTTTCAAAAGAATTTTATTTTTATTAAATATATTATATATGTATGAAATTAATTTTGTTAGTAATTTTTGAAGTTAAAAAATTCTATATTTTTATTTTATTTGTATTTTTTAAAAATTAGTAATAAATATAATATATTCAATTAAAAATTAAATTTATGATTAAATTTAAATTTTTTGTTCGTTGATAAGAATTACAAATAAAGATTACAAAAATTATACATAACATTAGAATGAAGGCAATGTTGTATGTAATATATGTTATGGGTAACATATTTGTGTAAAAAATTTTGAAGGTAATGTTTGTATGTAAAAAAATTACAAATAAAAAGTTATATATAAACATTACCAGATTACATATAAACATTATAGATTTACATAAAATATTATCTAAAACTATAATGAATTTTTGTATAGCATTCTTTTAAGAAAAAAAATATAATTCTTGAAAAATAATATTTGTGTAAGAAATTATTTTTTTAATAATTTTTGAAGACTATAATGTTTTATATTATTTTATTTTATGTGTAGGAAATGTAACTCGTAACATTCATCGGATACTTATGAAATTAACCAGACTAATGGTTAGACATGAGCTTAGATTCATGCCGCAAGTTGAGACAATAATAATTTTGACAAAAGACGAATAAAGCTCTAAAATGAAGAAAAGAAAATAATTTCCAAAGAAATTTTCAAAAGGAAGGATCAAATTGAATAAGCTTATTATATATCAAAATCAATAAACTTAATTCAAAAAGTTTTTGACTTAAACAAATTCTTTCATAAGATTATCTATCGATAATAAGTGTGAATGAGTGATTAATTTAAAAAAGTAAAAATTCACATGACAATTGAATTTAACGAGTTGTTTTAAAATTGCATCAATTTGTCAAATTATATATTAGAGTAAATTATATTAATTAATTATATCATTTTTGCACGTATAACATAAATTAGAAAAATGAATCAAATATAATCATTTGATATAATCATTAGTTAAATTTGTGACAGGTAATGTAAGGTTTAATGGTTCTGCATTTCTTGAACTAATTAGAAACTTTTTGAAGGAATTAAGAAACACAAAAATGAATGAGGTCCCAAAATATATCAAGAATAACCAAAACCAAATGAATAACCTCAAAATGGCTACACAAAATGAATGATGTTCCATCATGTCAATCTAAACAGAAAGCTCAAGACCTATATAAAAGTTGAAATTGATTAAGTAAAGTTATACAATCATAATAACCATTAACACCACTGAACTAACATGCTTTTGTATACAGTGAAGAAAAACATGCTCCCAATATATCTTAAGTTCTAGATCCTTTCAAAAAAATTAAAAGCAATTCTCTGATAGTTGTATAATTAACATCGATTGCAAATGGTTGCACATAATTTCCACCCACTTCCAACACCACCATTTTGTAACCCTGCATGCACCATAATTTTTGTTAAACTAAAGAAATACATTTCCATGGTTTTTATCAACTTTTTATGACATTTTAGCTCTAATATTTTCTTAGCTAAGTAATAATTTAAAACCCAAATTTTAAACGTCATTTTCATTGTTTATAGATAAACTTCTGATTAACTTGTGCTTTATATACAATGAATTTAAATATAGTGAAACATATTAGACTTCGTAGAACATGTTTAAGTTTCAAACAGCTAGAAAGGTGGAAAAAGACACCCACAAGGAAGAGAAATTTAGTGCTAGTATTTGTTTTAATCTTACTCAAGTTCCTACACTCAAAAAGCAAAATGATTATAATTTTTTTGGTCATGAAAAAGCTAAGAAATATTAGGCAATCTTTCTTTACCTCTTTTGTCTATATATACTATTGCATATATGCCTTGCTAACACTCAATCATGCTAATTTTCCCATTTTTAAAAGCCCATATAATTACTACTACTATTAGTAATAGTTTATATTATTGGATTTTTCACATTTTAAAAATATTTATGTTCGATATTTATATTTGATATGTAATTAAATATTATTATGAACATGTAATCTTTTAAATATGTGAACATGTGCTTGTTTGAACTTATATCTATAAAAGATTCTGAACTATATATAAATAATATAGGTAAATGGTTTTATTTATTCATAGAAGTTAGAGATAACAGAGAAAAAGATTGGGAATGGGACCTTAATTCACATAGTATATATGTGTTATTACTTATTATATCAACAAAAATTAGCAATTAAAGCAAACCTATGTATAGCCTTTAATTTGATAACTATTTTCCATAACCTTTGGCCAAATGAAAAAGGGCAAAATAGTTAAAATAAAGATTTTTTTATATCTATATAAAAAAATGCGAACTTGGAAATGCTTACTTCAACAAATTTAAATCCTCTTTGAAAAACTTAGGGTGTTTAAATGCAAGGTTCTTCTCCTTGTAAAAAGCTTCAACCTCTTCTACAAAAGCTACTTTCTTTTTCTTTGTATCTGATCCATAGTTGTCAAAGTATAGGTTAGGTTTCTAGCTATCAAATATTTGGCATCAAAGAAAAAAGAATTCCCTAAAATTGCAATGCATCAATATAAACTCCTTGAAATTCTATTTTGAAAATGTCTAACATGCAAACTATCAATTAACCATCATAAATTCAAGTCCAAAAATTCATATCCCTCTCTTTTCCTTCCACATATGATTCAGTTAAAACCAACTTTCAAGATTCAAACAAATTCAACCATTTTCAAAGGTAACCCATCAAAGAAAACTTAACATCAAAAGCTAAACATAATAAAAGAACCACCCTTGTTTTACTAGTAGTCATTCATTTTTACTTGGAGAAGTACAGAGGCTTAAGCCAACAAAAGGGAAGCCTATTATGGAAGAAGATTCCTAGAAGGATAAGTCACCACTAATGAGAATGAGTATGTAGTATGTTTAGCCAGCAACATACTCTCTGTAACCAAATGGTAGAACTCTCTCTCTTCGGATTTTGATAAATCTTTAACATTCCATTCTAGTTTGAATGTAAAAGGGATAGGAGTTGTTAGTTGTTATAATCTCTGTATAAAGAGATTACTTGTTAAGTTTCCTCCAAGGTTGAGAAAGAAAAGGGAAAAACAATGGCAAAAGCTGAAGAAGTGAATAGCAGCGGTTGAAATGCAAAATTTATAGGGAAGAAAGAAAATGACAACATTTTAGGTTAAGGTTACCCAGTTAATTGCTAAATAATTTTTTTCTTTTGTTTTAAATTAATAGTTGAGATGAAAATTTTCAATTTAAGTATCTATTTTATTTTAAGCTGATGGGAAGCTTGAGCTAAAAAAAATGGCATGGATGATTTTGATAAATGTTTACTTTTAAAATTATAATGTCACCTCTTAAATATTTTATATATCTCTTTATATATATATATATATTATATACTAAAATCATATTTATATGATATTTGATATATACTTTTAGTATATGTATGTGTATTATATATAAGAATTTTATGTACTTTAAAGTTTAAATTATGTTCAAGAATAAATTATAATACAATTTTTACAATACTAAGAGTTTAAAATATATTTTTTTACAACCTTCTACAATAATATTTATTAATTTAAAATAATTAATAAAAATTATGATAGAACGACGTGAAGTGATTATAAATATAATTAACATCAATAAATGTAAAGCTTTCTAATATCCATAAAAAAATAGAGATTGATACAATAATCGTCGCTCCTCTCCCCTTGATTGCCACCTCTGTTTCCAACCCTAGGGATTAATGCTCTTTTAACCAATAGACTGGTATGGTATGCAGTAATTTGATTCCCCTCTACTATAAGAGAAACCGATTTCTTTTTTCAGAAAAGGAGTTAGGAAGATTTGAATATGATTATAAGAGTTAGTACTAATTTTTTTAATTTTAATAATAAAGAGAACGTTCGGCCAATTTTGTTGCTCAATAAAGGACTAAGAAAGGATCTTTAAGAACAAATAAAAATGAATGTCAGTTTGCCTAACTTGCTCTAGTTGTGATCATTAGCCCCAAATCCAAACCCTTGAGTGGGCTGGCCTAGTTTATGACTAGGAGTCTAGGAGTTAGTTACTGAAGGGTCTGGGCTAGGGCCACTGTAAGTGTTGAGTCTTGGGCTACACTATTGCCAATTGGCTAAGCTAGTGTTAGGCTTAAGCAGGCATTAGGAGTGTAAGCAGATTGCTATATGAAATGCGATTGTACGAGTGGGTAAAGATTAAACGTGGTCAGACTGCTCAGATGGTACCCATCAAATTTCAGATAAAATTTTTATATTTTAAATTAATATTTATTAATAAAAAATATTTTTATTTAAATTTAATTATAAATATATAAAAGTATTAATATTAAATAAATTTTTTTATATTTTAATAATTTTTAAATAATAAAATAGATCGTTGAGATAACCTACACTTGACTTGGATAAAAAACTTGAAAAAAAATTTGAGCAGTAATCCTATTTGATCTATGGATAAATCTAGTAAGGATCCATGCCATCTTTTGACATGTTGTTTTCCTTGTATCCTTTAACTAATCTCTTTAATATTTTGAATTACTTTCAATAATTATTTGAGTTTAAAAAATTTTTAAATCGAACCAACCGATCAAACTAGTTTACTTAAAAATTAAAAATTTATTTGATTTCATATATATATATATATATATCCTAGAATTGATTATTTTATGAACTGATAAAAAATGGTTGAAATCAATAAAAAAACTTATTTTAAGTTTATTTTTTCACTGCAAATGATAAGATTTAGCATTTGACCACTTACTTCTATATTAAATATCATATTATTTAATCAAATAAATATTTTTATTAAATAACTATTATTAAATATATTTTATTGATTTCAATTCAATAGATTGAATCAATGATAAGACATCTACCAATTTGACTTCGATCCTTTTCTTTCAACTTGCTATTCTCAAAAATCATTCAAATTAATGGGTTGTAATCTAAAATGATATGCATATTATACGTCGCAATAAAAATTAATTAGTTCGTGACCCGTGCGATGCACGGACTCTTACTTAATTAAATTTGAAAAAAAAATGAAAAATTCCAAATATATATTAAACAATATTAAATAGAAATAGGAAAATGATCAAATAATAAAAGTTTCTATTAAGTAAAATAAGTTTCTTTTTTTTAGTTAAAAATTTTGAAAAAAATTTGACAAATTCCAAATATATATTAAACAATATTATATAGAAATAGGAAAATGATCAAATACATAAAAGTTTCTATTAAGTAAAATAAATTTCTTTTTCACTATTTTTATCTTTAATGATATTTATACAATTCCAAATTTCTATCAAATACAAATAACTTATCAAATAAAGATATATATATATATATATATATATTTTGTATTTGTAATAAACTGTGACTTAATATATTCAAATCGTATAAGTAAATAATGACTATATATATCACCCTCCATTGTTAGGCTCTTCATTTTGTTTGCATCTTACTTCTTGATCATAAATGATTATAATATATTGATTTTAAAAAAAAAATAAAAAAATTTTTGAAGCTAAAAATTAACTTCTATATTAAATGCAACTGATTTAAAAGTTTAGAATTAAAGTAAATCCACTTAATATTGCATACGAATTGGAAGGTGGAGTCAGGTGTGAAATCTCACCAAAACTATGTTTTTTTTTTTTTTTTTAAATTTCATAACATATTTTAAGTAGTAACATTTATATAATTATGTAAATACAAAATTTTCATTTTTAAGTTCATATACGAAAGCACGTTATTATTATTTTAATTATGATAAATAATATTTATTAACCAACCTTCTTTATATAGAGATTGGCAAGTATTTAGTTATGACGGGTAAAAACAATGCATCAACACGTAAGTTTAAAGGATTTTAAAAAAGTGCAATTTAATAAGAAAATATTAATATAGCTTGACTTAAACAACATTTTTATATATTAAAATGTAAATAATAATAATAATAATAATAAAATTTGTGAAGAAAAAAAATTTGAGTGAAAAAATTTTCAAAAGATGAAATTATATGAATAAAAAGATTATAAAATTAATATATTCTTAAGAATAAAGTTTCATACCAAACCATGATCAATAAATATGAAAATTACAAAAGCAATATCTCTTTGAAATGAAAGTTGAATATTTAAAAAATCAATGTAGTACACTAAAATATTTAAAAATTATAAAAGTTGAATATTTAACAAAATTACCTCATTTTTACGTACTTAGAAATTAGCAAAACATAAAAATAAAACAAAAATATTGAAGAAAACAATCACTTCTGCGAGCTTGAAATATTATACCAAGCCAACCCCTTACCTAAACGCTAGGTTGTAACATTATGCCAATCTAATACTTTCAATGACAAATTCGTCTGAATCAACATAATAGTATATAACAAATAACCCATTATCCTTTAAAATGATCAAGTTTGGTCGTTGCCACACGCAATATGATGCTAAGATTACATTATAGCGTCCGTTATATCTTGATTTTATTGAAATTGTGAAAATTAAGATGAAAAGCTATAAGATTGAGAATAATTTAAGTAGCATTTTGGAAATTGGAAAAACTTATATTGGGATTTTAGGGGGTTTAAGAATTGGAGACAAAGGGAGAGGTCAGATGATATTTGAAAACTGAGTGAAAAAGAAATTGTAAAAGAAAATGAAGATGACGCTAAAAAGTAATCACACTTCAAACATAATCAACTAACTCATGTTTTCACTCTTCAAAATAATATTTAAAATATTATGTTTTATCTTAATAAAATAAGTTAAACTTTTAAAGCTTAAATTTGAGATAAAATTAATTTTTAAATTCAAAACTAATCCCATTTAGATGATATTTTAAAAACTAAAACTTAATTAAATAACTAAATTTAAAATGATCAGTATATATATATATATATATATATATTTAAATTTAAGATAAGGCTTTTGATAATTGTGTTATTAGATAATAGATAAAACTAGTTAAATATATAAAATTTGATTTTTTTTTTTAATTTTAGATGAACAATTATACTTTTGATAGAAATTTTGATTTAATAGGCTTTTTTTTTTTGTTTTAAATTTGAAATATGATAGTTATTTGAATATTAATTGAAAGTATATAAGATATAATTAAGATTAAATCTATCCAAATTTTGATAAATACTTTTTATAAAATTTTAAATTTTAAATTAAAATCTTGAATAAATATATATTTTTAATATTTTTAATTTTAAATTTAAAAATGATAAGTTTCTCATTATTGAAAATGACAAATTGAAAATTTGTGGATGAACTATTGTCAATTTCCATATATGTAAATATAGAATAATTTGTAAATGAATTTGAAATTTACATCCTATATGTCACGCAAAGATATTATATACGTAGGTGTCCACGCCAGCAATATTTTATCTTGTATCCTTGTACCTTATTGCATATGTGTATATATATATATATATTAATTATATATGCAGATAAGAATACGGTGAAATAAATTTTTTGAACCATTCTATTTTTTAAAAAAGAAATTTGAATAAACTAATCGCGCACTCACATAAGGCATTTTCATTTAAAATGACATGTCCTAATTTTTATTTAAATTTAATTATAAATATATAAATATTAATATAAAATAATTTTTAATATTTTAATAATATTTACAAAGTGAAATGATCGTTAGATTGATTTGAACTTGAATTACATAAAAGATTTAAAAAAATTAAGGTCAAAACTCGATTTGATCTATAGATAGATCTAGTAAGGATCTATGCTGCCTTTTTCGATTTTCATGTCTTATCCTTTTAACTAATCCCTTTGATACTTTGAATTACTTTCAATAATTACGGTGGATCAAACTTATTTAGTAAAAATTAAATATCTATTTGATTTGATTTGATTTCATATTATATATATATATATATCTTAGAATCAAGTATTTTATAAAAATAGTTGAAATCGATAAAACTTATTTTAAGTTTTTTTGTTGTTATAAATGATAAGATTTAGCATTTAACTTCTTACCTTTATATTAAATATTAAATCATTTAATCAAATAAATATTTTTATTAAATAATTATTATATTTAATATTTAAATTTATTTTAATTGATATCAATCAATTCAGTTGTTTAGACCAATGATAAGACATCTACCAATTTGATCTCGATCTGTTTGTTATTTTTCCTCAACTTGCAATTCTCAAATATCGTTCAAATTATTGAGTTGTAAACTAAAATGATATGCACACATTTTTTTTTTTTTTTTGCAGTTTGAATGAATTAATAATAGCACACATATGGAGCATTTTAACTTTAAAATGACATTTTCTAACTTTGTTGATAGATTTAATTTCAGTAATTCTATAACGTTTCAAATTAGACATCAACATACGAATTAAGTTTGGTAATTATAGTGAGTATATGATCTAAATTAATCATTGCATGCTGTTGTCTCACAAGGAGAACTTGGTCAAAAAAGAAAAAAAAAAATTGACAACCACTAGCTATATATATGTTCCTCAATTTCTTTACTTTTCTTTAAATTTGGAGATTTATTTAGATGCAAAGTATCTAACATTAAGATGAGACGGACAATATTAAAAAAATGGAAGTCCAAGATCATTTTAATTAATTAATATGAACTCCATCACAAAGAATCTAATAAATTTAACGGCAACATTGACGACAAAACATGCACAAAACTTGGGTCTGGCCAGTCTCCAGGGTATGTTCTAAACTGAAACTGTTACGTCAAAATAATGAATCCGCCGCCCATAGTTTTGCTTACAATTTTTTAATTTTTTGAAGGAACCAATTGCAAGTTGAATTAATAAAACTTAAGAAATAAAAGAAAATGAAAATGACAGGAGCAATGAAAATTATAAAGTGCATTGCTTTAAAACCAAAACTTATTGTTTCTGATTGTCAAATTGGAAAATATGTTTGATTCCCCACATAATTGTAGCTGCGTCATTTGCTTCGGAAACTTTAAAATCCTGCTTGGAGGATGCTGCTGGTTTTGTTTGATCAGACATGGTTTTTGTTTTGATCATTGAAGATTTAGTTTAGTTGGGACTAAATTGTCAGGGGTTGCTGATACGCAACATATGTGTGGTTGGGAAGGACTGAGTCCGATATACATATGCACTCGTCCAAACAAACCAGACAAGTTAACCCTACAAAAAGTCAAAATACCTGCTACTAATAGCTAGTCATGAAAGTAAAGGGTGTGATATGATCGAGGTAATAAGCGAAGCTAGTTGGCAAGTCCATGCAAAATTTTCTGCCCAGTAAGGTTGGTTTATTTGACTTTTATAATTTTAAAACCCAACAGAATGCACGAACTTAATTTATATTCCCCCCAACCCACTTAAAACTGTAACTTTCAGTGACTTAGGACCTCGAAGCACACTCAGACTCCAATTCCAACACTCTTTTGACTTCTTTTGTCTCTACGGGTGAAAGCCAACCTACCCTTGACATTTCCATGAACCCGTATCAACTCCATCACTCACAAGACATCAACAAATATCATGCCTAAGAGTTGTTGTTATTACTCGTAATAGTCCTTCTATAAATGATCACAGGAGAATGCGTTTCACTATCAAGAGCTTAAAAAAAAATCACAAATGGATCGATCAAGCAACATAGTCTCAATAGTCAAATACCATTGGGCATTGGTGCATGATAAAAAGTGAAACAATGATTGATTGAGTGGAATTGATAAAAGACCTTTTTCGGTTCGAAATTTACTTTTACCCATTCTTAAAGTCTTAACAAATGCATTGACAAACACACGAACACGTATGCAGGCACAATTGCATCTGCCAGTGGTGCGTTGATACTGTTAATAAATATATGGAAAAATGTTAATCGTTTAAGCTTTCCAAAATGAAAAACAAATGTAATTATTATCGTATTTTTTTTTAATTTCCTAAACGCAATTGATTAAAAAAAAAAAACCTTCCTAATTAAAGAGAAAGAAAAAGATTTTTAACAGGCAACTATGACCACTTGTTATTCGGATCATACATATTACACGAGTTTAGCTTACTGGTATAAGATTTCATGACTCGAAAAGAAATAAATTTTATCACTTGTTTTAATTCCATTAATAAATCCAAGATTGTACCTGTTTAATTAGTGTGTAAAACAATAAATTAAGCATGCATGGCTCGACGTTCTTGTTGTTAATCAACTGCTAAATTATCTCTTCAATCTCCATCATTGAATTATCTTTTTAAAGAAAGATAGCTATAGCTACAGGTTAGGTGCAGTTCCGAAATGGAAAAAATTTTCAAGAAATGAGATTGACAACGTTTGCCTTCGCAGGAAAATGAACATCTGAGCCACTCTAGCAAGCAATGTGAAGAACTAAGCAAATATGGAAAAAAAAAAAAAAAAAAGGCTTACAAATTGCCCTGGCTGGCCCCACTCTCCCTCCCTGTCCCTCTCGCAAATTAGGACAATGATGTGCCCAATCCAATGCACTTTACGTGGAGGCTGCTCGTTTTGGGTGTTGTTTTCAAAGGCACAAAAGTCAAGAAACAATTAAAAAACGAAAAAAGGAGAAACACTCGGGCAAACGCCACATGACATTGTCACAGTGGCGTCTTTGTCGGAATGTGATGATCAATAATTTTTTTAGGGTTTAAATTAAAGTTTGTTTTTAAATATTTTATAAGATAGTTTATCATTTATAATAATATATATTATATTAAGAATTATTATTAGACACACCTTCATTTAATTTTTTTTATTTTGCATCGAAGGTTTAAAATCTATTATATATTTTATTTATTTATTATTTTAAAAAAATTATCTTATACACTGTTAATAAAATTTTAAATTTCTATAAATAATATTAATAGGATGACGCATATCTTTAAATAAAAAATAATTAAAATAAATATGGGATATGTGATAAATTTTTAACACACTTATAGAATTAAAAAGTACTATCAGTGTAGCAAATATTAATTTTTTTTTTAAAGAGACACTAACGACATATGATAGTTTTTTAACCTATTTATAGAGCTAAAAAACTTCATTATTAATGTATCTTATTTAAATGCAGTAACCATTAGTTGATAATTTTATTTATTATTTCAAATGCAACAAATAAAAATATTATTATATAGATTAACTTTAAAGTGGAGCTGTTCAAGCGGACAAACTCACTTGACCCAATAAGTTTGATTTGTATTAAGTCGAACCTAAGCATGATATTTAATAATTCAAACTTACCTGAGCTAGTTGAATCACTATTTAATTAATAATATTTTATTTATTTATAAAAATATATAAATATTAATATAAAATTATTATTTAAAATATTTTAAATAATAAAATAAATTTACGCGTCATTGAGCCATAACCAATTTGAATTAAAAATTTACAAAAATTCGGATCATCACTTCCAGCGACAAGTCTCACTTTTTACGCTATTAAATGACAAAGAATATATATGCCTCTTAATTATATATTGAGAGATTGTCTTATCCTTGATGTAGCAAGCCAAGAAAAGCTTTCCTTGAGATACTAAAATTATTTCATTAAAAAATAAATAAATAAATAAATTATACGATTAATCAAGATGCTAACTTTCAATCATTCAATAAATAGAAAAAAATAACTTTCTGCTAATATTAAAAATGTTGTGAAAATATAATATATTTGCAATTATTTTATCGATCGATATTGCAGTTTTGCTAGAGCGTAAAATTGCTTAATTTTTTCAATAATAAGCCAAGTGGAATTATAGCTTTGATCAATAGCCAAATTCTTCACTCTAAGCCTATAGATAAATAAAAAAACCTTACTATATTTCATATATATATATATATATATATGTAGCTTCTTTGGGATGATAAATAAAAATATCAATTATCCAAAAAATAATTTTAAACGTAATTTTTAAGTATTAAGATGATATTAATTTATATGAGAGGGTATTCATCTTATAATTTAATCGTGCCTTCAACATTTGAACTCTGAGCATTCAAATTGGAGTTTTAAACTTTAACTGTTGAGTGCCTTTTTAAAGACATTTTTTAGCAATAATTTTTTAATTTAGAAATAGTAATTGAGAAAATATATACTTATACTTGAAACTTTAATTTTAAATATAAGATAGTTGTTATAATTATCCATTTGACTATAACGTCTAGGTTGATGCTTGTACTTTAAAAGTTTTCAATCTAGCATCTTAAATTTTATTTAATTTACCATTGTATTTCATTAATTAACACCGTTAAGAAAATTATGTGATGTATCAACTACTCAATCAAAATATATTATAGGATTTAATAAATTTTTTTACGAGTCAATTTATCTATTCAAATTGAATCTTGGATACAAATTTTTTTAATTTGAGTCAGTCCGATCTGATATCACTTGAATTATTATTTAATAATAATAACTTTTATTTACATTTAATTATAAAAATATATAAATATTAATATAAAATTTTTTAATTTTTTATTAACTTTTAAATAGTAATTCAAACTTTTAATTAGACCTTATTAGAAAAATAAAAGAATTTGGGCCATAAACACTTCTAGTGTCCAACAAATGCCATGTTTTTTTTAGTTCCATAACTATATTTCCTTGACGTAGTTAAATATTGTGGCATATTGGTTAACAAAATACAAGTCTAAGTACCATAGTAATTTTTTTTTTAATACAACCACATTAGATTTTTTTATACTATAAATGAGCCAAATGAGTAAATTATCTTAGGATGGTACTATATTTTAATTATTTGCTTTATTAATTTGTTACATTCATTTTATACTTTAGCAATAGTACTAAAATAAATTAATTCATTATTATTTTTAATTTAATTTGTTTTAAACTATAAATACTTGAAGATGATCGATAATTATTCCCAAAAAATAAAAAATCATCTTTAAAGTTTTAAGAATGAAAAAATTATTTCTAATAGTTATCCTCTAAAGTTGTGCCCCAATATTATTAAATTAGAGATGATATTTGTCCATTAAATACAAAATAGAAAAGACACCTTTTTTATTCTACTCTTATTTTATCTATAAAAATCTCTTATCTAAACTTTTATTACATATTAATATATAATCATTTAAAGCAAATCTAAGCATTCATAGTCAATTTAATACTTTTTCTTTATATATCCGTACAATAATTTGTATTTATACACATAAACTTAGGTTAATTTTACTATAACATTCTTTTTTTCCCCTCAAAATTCATGTGATACTATAATCTTAAAAATTTTACTTTAAAATATTAGTAAAAAATATAAATTTTTTTTTTTTAGGTTTAGGAGGATAACAATATATATATATATATGTGAAACATAGCATAGTTTTTAATTTATTATTAAATATAATCTATATATCGAAAAACTTTGGTGTTTTAGCAAACAAAGAAAATCCCAAGCTAATGGAATATTTTACCGGATGAGCAAGTGAGAGGGTTGGTTTTTCAAAATATGTAACACTTCTTTGAAAGGATAATTATTGTGTTTATACTATATTTGTGTTATTTTTAAGTATCAAAATCATATTTGAGGTTTTATTTATCTATATAAAATTTGATATATTGATAATTCATATTATATAAATTTTGAAATATTTATATATTGATATATATTATTATATTTCATGTCATTTTATGCTTTTTTATAATATTTTAATTTTTTTTTATCTTATCTAAAATTATCATATCTATAATCATGCAAGAAAAACCCACTCTAATCATAATTCATAGCATGAGTTAGTTGCAACATTACTTCGATGTTACAATATATGTACATACTAAATTTATATGCATGCAATTTTAACACTATACTTTTGCCAATTACCTGCAAATTCTTTTTTTTAAAGCCATAATAATTTGTAAATTGAGAATTATAAATCTTTGCTATAAAGCATGAGACAAGTTACTACAGTTATACACCAAACTAAAATATTTTGTTCTCAAGTTAGAATCACATAAAAAAATGAAAAAAAATTGGCTAGTTGGTACATAGAAACGTGTTAAAGAAGGACAAAAGCAACGGTTTATAGTTCTATGCATTTGATAAATGATAGATTAATTAATTAATTAATTAATCCCTCTTGCCATTACCATATATTTTAGCGGTTTGTTATTTTGCAAAACTCGAAAGAAATCCATGGTTTTATAAATATTCGGTTTTGTAGATTGAGTGTCAATTTAGTTTGTATGATGTTATTGATAGATTTCTAAAAATCGTAGGTTGGAGAGAGCTTAGGTATATAATGTTCTCTTCTAGTGAGTTAAGTAGATAGAGCCTAAAGGGATTATTGATAGGTTGGAAATATTAAAAAAATTACACTTTTTGCATTTGTCTCTCTACTTTTGTCTCTAGTGAAAGGAAAACATTGTTAAATTAGCAATATATATCTATAATATATATAATGAGAGTGATTGAGTTTGGTGTGACTCCAAACTCGCTAAATTCAACTTAATTTATATTTTTCAAAACTCACCAATATCATTATATTAACTAGAAATTTATTTTAGTTACAAATCATTTTTTAACTTTGCTCATGATGTCCTTAATGTGTAGTTATCCACCATTACAATTTACTGTTTTTAATTTATTTTTTAATTTTGAAAATAAAAATTCACATGTAATTTTGTGTGTCACAAAAGTTAGTATACATAATATTTGAAAAAGAGAAATTTTCAACCTTTGTTCTTTTAGATAAAAGATTATACACCAATCATTGAATTAAATATACATATATAGCAATCTCTAGCTTAGCAAGTATAACAATAATATAGTGGTGGGTAAAGTTTATATTCACCTTGTGTTTTTGCCCATATGACATTTAACTCCTTATGGTTTTTTTTTTTGGCTAACATTTGTAACTCATATGATTTGGCTGTTAGACAAAAAGAGGAGTATCTTTAAAAAATACTGTCATGGAATAACGGCAAGAGTTATATGTCACATGGGTAAAATCACAAGGGCAAACATGGATATTTTTACCTTAAAATTATAATGGTGTAACCCTATGATAAATAAAATGAAACCCCTAGGATATAAGTGTTAATATAGGAGTTTTTTGTCACTTGATCAAAAAACAAGGGTGAAAATAAACTTTTCCTATAAAAATTAATAAAGTTTATGATTCAACTTTTAGTTGTAATTAATCAACCAATTATTAGTGCATAACATCTATAACATTAATAAAATTTGTGTTTTGAGATATTAATATAAATGTCAAAACTATTGATCTATTTGTTTGTGATGAGGATGAGATAACTTACCCCAAGCTTTTAACTAGTAGTGCTTAAATGGAAGTTAATTGAAATTTTATTTCTTTTAAAAAAGAAAACTCAATGATGGAAATATTAATTCCATCTAAAGAATTCTATCTAAGAGTTGTAATTAGAAAATTTGAGGCTTTTTAAATTGATAATAAAATTGTGATAATAAATTTGTTAATAGATCAAGTTATTCATTTAAATTCAAAAATCTCGAAAGTCTTCAAATATATGAGAGTATTTAGATAAAATATTACACCTAAAAAATAGGTTTGAATAATAAGGCTCATTTAAAAATGAACTAAACCTTAAGTCCACCATATTTAAGTCTCAAGCTTGCCTAGGCCCATTTTTTAAATATATAATATATAATATTTATAGATTTATATATATATTATGTAATTTATATAATATAAAGACATATATATATCTCATGTTAAAGTGTTTTTTTAGTAGATAACCTACAAACGTTTTGGAAGAAATGAAAAGATTGATATTCTGTTCATATGTCATTAAACTGAAATAATTTCGTTAGGCAAAAGAAATTGAAGTAAAATTAGATTCGAAATTTTGAGTAACAATTAACATGTACTCTCATCTTATATAAGTACTTTAAGGACAAGAGGTACATTGTTGAATTAGGACCTTCTTTAAGGAAAATAAATAAATATGACGAATTTTAAAATTTAGATATACATAATTCCGTGAAGGGAAGAAGGAATTAAAATGCTATGTTTACCCAAATCAAGGTGTACCTTTTTCAAGACTTTTAAGGACAAACGAATCTTATAAATAATGATAAAGTTTGATACATTTCAAAGATTGTCAGTTAGATATATGTGCGTGGTTTTTATATATTACACAAAAAGCAATGGTTGAGTTTATCAAAAAGAGGAAAAAATGTAAAAAATATATATATATCTAATTGAAATTAATACTATTTAAATGGGGAAAAAAAGAAATTAATACTATTTAACAATAAACACGTTTTCAATTTTTTTTTTTTTGTAATTTATTGAAAATATTTTAAAAAACATCAAAGCCATTAAGAAATTAATTGCGTACTTAATTAGTAATTAAGAAAGCAAATGAAAAGGAGCTTTTCTCTGGGGAAAAGTGAAAAAGACGATGATGCTACTAAAAGAAAATAAGATGTAATTGTCTAGTCAAAATGATTTAACGTAGGAAGTGTGGTTCACGAGATATCATAATCAATATAATCAATTTTTTATTATTTGATTTTAAGCCGATCATCCAACAAATTAATTAGATAAAATGAATCAATCATGATTTCATGTTGAATACCTCAAAGGTGAAATAGGCATGATAGAAAAGCTTGTGAACGAAGTATCATAAGATTAAATAAAAGAAAATGTCAAGCCAAGACAGTATAAAAAAAAGTAGCCATCATGCACTAATATGAAAAGAAACGTTTTAGGGCATATAAGTTGGTGCATTGTATACCTTCATATCCCATTGACACATTTTTTTTTTGGAAAGAGTAATGCCAAAACATTAAACCTTAACCTTTTTTCTGATATTAAATTTGTAGTAGAGAGCAATAACCGTAAAATACAAATCATCTTTGGAAACTACAATTTAATAAGTTTAAAATTTAAATCTTAATATCTATAATTTTTTTTCTTATCTGATTATATTTTTTTAGAAAAAAATCATTTAAAAAATTGTAAAATAAGACTAGTTCTCGAAAATATACGTGTTCATGATTGGATGAAGTTAAACCTAAATATGATATTAATATCAACTGTGCTTGTTTAAGTCCTGTCAGCAAAAAATATGATCTTAAATTTTGTTCAAATCTATTTATATTTATAAATGTGCAGTCCAAGTCTATTTCAACCCTCCATATTATGTAATTTTTTTTCTTTTTTTAATATATTTTTTAAATTTAATCTTTAATAATTAATAATGTTCTTTTACTAAATTTTAAAAATATAAAAAACTTAATATATTTTTTAATGTTCACATTATAATATTATATATATTTATTCTTTATATGATAAAAATTACATAATTTTATATATTGTCAGTAAATCAAACAATAACATTTCATTAAAAAATAAACATAAAATTTTAAAAAACCTAATAAATATAAATAACCACATTTTATAATAAGTGGTATCACTAGATTTACTGCCGGTGTAGATAACTATACATTGATCTTGAATCAAATATAAATACATATATAAATATAAAATTAATATATATTATATAATTATAAATCGAGCTGAACTTGAGTTTTGAATGTTCAAATTAAATTTTAATTTTTTAAACAAATCTTAAGTTTTTTATCTAAACTTATTTTTAAATTTAATATTTTTTTTAAAATTTTAATAATTACAAAATAAAATTTTAAATTCAAACAGATAACACAGATTGTCAACATCTTTACTTGGGAAAGGAGTGAGTTTAGTCACTATGCTAGATGATTGCAGCGAGTGCCTCCCTGTAACATATGCTATCGCAGTCACATGGTCGTGGTCATTCATCTGCCAGCAGCCAGAATCTACCCTCTTTAGTCTTTACCCTAAGACTTCTCTCACTTCAGTCTTGGCTCTGACCTATTCGCCACGTACTATTATTACTATTTTTTTAAAATAATTTACAAATCTATATTATATTTATATATTTTATTAAATAAAAATTACATAAAATATATTTTATATTTATATAAATTTTAATATATTAATAATTTATTTTAAAATATATATTTATATTATATATTAAATATTTTATACATATAATAATTAAATAATCATACTTAAAATTATTAAATCTATCCTCGCCTAATTTCTCGTTACGACCAAATCAAACAAAAGGCAGCAACATTCTCGAGAGAGGGTGAGAAAAGAGAAAAAAAAAAACTCTCTGCATTGTTATTACTTTATTTGGTATTACCGATGAATGAAATGGGAATAATACTAATACCCACGAGACGATAATGACCAAACCAACTGATCCATCTGCATTTTAATTCTCTTTTTCAACTAATCATTCCCCTCCTCCCAATATAATTTTTAGAAAACAAAACCCAACCCCACCTCTGATTCCAAAGTAACAAATCTTCCTAGCAATCGAACACCTTAAAGACTTATATATATATATATATATATATAAATATAAAATACAATAAAGAAACTAAAATTTGAGATCTAAGAAAATGATTTTTATCGATGAGTGTTGTAAAAATATATTCCATTACTGCGTGGTTCAGTGTATTGAAAATGATTAATCATGCAGGATATTTAATATAATGTTATCATTATAAATAACATATTAACTATTTTTAAAAAAATATTTTTAAAATATTAGTTTCGAAAAATCTTTAAGAAAAATACACTTGCAGCTAGCTTAGCCTTGCTGGTGGGAAAGAGTAGCGAAAAATGTGATTTAATTATTATTAAAAAGTGCTATTTGTAAATGAAATGTCAAGAAAAAAAAATGTGATTTAAGAATAATAAAATTATTTTATTAAAACGTTAGCTTTCGACCTTGAAAAGTTTCATTTTTTAGCTTTTAATTTTGGGTCGCCAAACCATAATTTAATTGCAAAAGTTGAAAATTTATACTTATTTAGCATTAAGTTTGAGCAAAATATAGCTTTTAACTCTAAAAATTGTGTCAATAGCAATGCTAAACAAACCTTATTTTTTATAGTTTGAACTGTTGATAGAGTCTTAGAGGTTGCAAGTTTTAGAAGACGGTGCGTAATATCTTTTAGTTGAATTAATTAGATAAGGGTTAGGGGTATGAGTAGATTAAAAATATCAACAAAAAAATAGTTTCAATAAAATATACACTATACACTTGAGGTATCATTACTTATTCATTAAATTAATCTTAACTGAAATTATAAATAAATCATTATTAATTAATTATTTTTATTTAATAAGTTATGTTTTAAATTCTAATTAAGTTATATTTTGATTCAAGTACATGATAAATATTTCAAAAATTTTTAACTTAGTTATATTATTTTTATTTAAAATAAATTAATTACCATTATTTAAAAAAGTTTTAGTGATATAGAAATTAATTAAAAAAGAAATAAAGTAGAAGCAAAAGGAAAAAGATAATTATCATCCATAAAATTTTATTCAAAATAAATCTTATTTCGATTATTCTGAAAAACGAATTTCATCTTCCTAAAAAATTAACTAATATTAAGATTTCATTAATCAAATTAATATTTGTTCAAATTTATTTTAAAATTTGAAAATACTCTCATTTTATTTATTTTTCTTATTCCCATCCTTTCCTTCATTTTAATTTTTATCAATTTTTTATCTCTAAACTTTTTATAAAATAATTTTCAATAATTTATTTTAAATAAAAAAATATAATATATTTATCTGAAAGTTAATATATAATTGAATGAAAAAATATTTAAAAGTACTTAACTAAATATAATTTAATTAAAATTTAATTTGATAGTAATCAAAAATAATTTTTAAACGAATAAAATTTTAATATTTTATCGTTTAAAAATTTTGGGATAAAAGAAGAATGATAGAAAACAAAAATAAATAGAAAAATTGATAATGGATGATTAATAATTATTTAAGAATATATTTGTTTTTCGTTCAAAATTTTTATAATAAATAATTCTCGAGTATCTTTTTCACCAAATATAAAAGGAAAATAATATTTTTTTATGTAAATAAGATTATAAATTGATGATAAAAAAAATTATATAAATATCAAAATTTAAATTTTATATTTATTAAATATTATTAATGAAAATAGTGGTTCTCGTATTAAAGGATAATCAAATGTAATTAATGAATGCATAATGATTACATTAAAGAAATACTTTTTTATATTTTAAAATGATTAGAGAATCACTCTGTCTCCCTGTCTTGTGTCTGTGTTTCTCTCTCTCTTCAGCCTTCACAAGATCTCTCTCTTGCAACTTGGTGACTACCAGACATAGGAAAATTATTACTAGGTTAAATTAAAATACTTTATAAAGGGTAGTCAGGAAGACTTCTTGGATTATTGGATAGAGCCCAAATTTGTGGTTAATGTTTCCAAGTTCTTTGTTGAAAGCACAGTTCTAATAGGCTAATTGAAAAACTTTGTTTGACAAGCAAGAAAATTGAGAGTTCTCGAGAGAAATTAAAGAGAGATTTTCATGGCATTAGAAGCTGTGGTGTTTCAGCAAGACCCTTTTAGTTTTGGCTGCAAAGAATTCTATAACTATGGTGCTGGTTTTCAACAAGAAGAAGAAAAGGCTTACCATGGTACTGAAGAAACTCTTGCTAAAAGTAGAGGCTCTGATTTCAATGCAAATTGGAGCACCTCACCGCCTTCTTTAATGGCGGCCCAAGCTTTAAAGGAATGGCCATGGGACTCCAACTCTTCTTCCCCAGATATCGGCTTTGCCACCGGTGGAGTCTCTCCGGCGGAACCACCAACAGTGGACGCCCAGTCCTTCCGGCAGAAGAGACGGAGAACCAAAAGTGTCAAGAACAGAGAAGAAATAGAGAATCAAAGGATGACTCATATTGCTGTTGAAAGAAATAGGAGGAGGCAAATGAATGATTATCTTGCCGTACTTAGATCCATGATGCCTACCTCCTACGTTCGAAGGGTACCTTTTTTTGTTTTTCACGTACTTGTTTTTTAAAAGAAAATTTAATTAATGATTTGAAAGTCTCTTTTTTCTTGACAGGGGGATCAAGCATCAATCATCGGGGGAGCCATTAATTTCGTAAAGGAGTTAGAGCAACTCCTTCAGTCTTTAGAAGCTCGGAAAAGAATGGAAAAAGGATCAGAGAACTCCACCTTTTCTTCACTCTTCTCGGATTTCTTTTCCTTTCCGCAGTACTCAACTGGCTCCACCGGTACCCACCTTAGCTGCGCAGCGGCCCCCGGTGAGTCAATGTCTGAGAAAGGGTTGTCGTCGGGGAGATCATCTGCTGCGGATGTTGAAGTAACAATGGTGGATCGCCATGCAAACCTCAAAATACTATCGAAAAACCACCCAAAACAGCTGTTGAACATGGTTTCGGGGCTTCATTCGCTAGGCCTTCTTGTGGTTCACCTTAATGTCACGTCTGCTGAAAATATGGTCCTTTATTCTTTCAGTGTTAAGGTAGTTTAATTTAACTTAATTAGCTTATTCAACATTTTAGTATTTTCTTTTTTATGCAGTTTGACTTATATGATTATTAATACTATGATTGTTTTTGGCAACAGGTTGAAGAGAATTGTCAGCTAACTACCGTCAATGAAATTGCAGCTGCTGTTTATGAAATAGTGGAAAGGTTTCAAGAAGGGGCAGCTGCTTAATTCATGTTCTATAAGTTATTAGATTTTTAATATAAATTCTCATGTTGTTGTAGTGTCTTATGTTAATTTTTAGACAATTATTTGGTGGAACTTAGGTTTAGTTTTACATTTTTTTTTTGTTGGGTTTAAATCTAGCAATTGGGTTACCCAACAAGGTGGTGATCCTCTATATTTTCTTAACCTCTAATTTCGTAATGCTTGGGAATGGCTTTAATTGTGTAAATATTGTGTTAAAGTGAGAAGTAATTAAACTCATTAACGGGGCTTGATTGAGTTGATAAAATGTGAATACCTTTTATTTGAGGTCTAGATTTGAATTTCACTTCCAACAATCTTTATCCTTTTGATGAACGGTATGTAAGTTCAATATAAATCTTCACTTAAGACTTTCGACATACTCTAATACTAAATCAAAATAATCATTTGTCGCCTTAATTCTTTAAAACCAAAAATAATTTGAACTTTATATGTCTTTCTTTGATAAGCATATATATCCGATTGAAATAATTAAGCTAGTTATTAGTATTCTTAATTTTTTTGCATTATTTTAACATATTGCAAACTATATATCACCTTTCAAGATCAATTTTAAACCATCTAGCATAACAAATATTGTCATTAATCTTTACAACTAATATTGTACTTCTAAACTCCCAAATTTTTGAGATGACCCAAGAAACCTAGTTAATTGTCTTTGTTTGTTTGACCTAATTAAAGGGTATAATTCATTACCCAAAAAAAAAAAAAAAAAAGAAAAACAAAAACAAAAAGAGGATTTAAACAAATCCCGGCTCAAAAACACTATATGCTCATCCAAGTGTACAACTTCTACGAATGCAGTAATATTCTTTGAATTCTTCGAATCAAATAACCATAGTTAATTATTCATCAAAACAGGCTTTGTTCTTTTAGCATATGAAACATGATGCTCCTCGCTAGAAAATTCAGCGTCAGAAATAAAATTTAATTTTGGGACCCGACTTAGTTATAGTGCTAAAATCCATTTTTTTTTTAAAATGAGTATAGGCAAACCGACATATTAACGAAGAAACCCCTTAGCTTGCTAGGCCAGCCCTTGATGGAGACTTTGCTCATAGGTCATGACAAGAACCTTTTGGCCTTATTTTATCATATTGCTAATTGATCATAATTGCTCGCATTTGCATTGCATTGCATGGCACGGCATGATTCGATAAGGCAAAGAAAAAATTGCGATTTCATATTTCCTGGAACCAAAAGGTCAAGTTCCTTGGAGGCCCAATCCTAGTTTAACGCATATCTACATCGTGACGTGTTCAATTCAAGTGCTTAAATTTATTTCTTTTTTTATTACAATAATTTCGTTTTTTTGGTATATTTTATGTTCATGTAACGTGAGGCCTTTGAGAGGATTAAAAAAATATCCTTATTTAGTTTTTAATTACATGTTCGGCCGATTATTAATTAACTAATTGATAATTGCAACCGAAAATAAAACGGTGAAACGTGGCCCTGTGCATATATAGGAAAGTGGATGTTTATCTCTTTACTCAAAAAATCAGATTTGAAAATTTCCCCTTTCAATAAAAAGACAATTAGTTTCCTTTTCCCTTTATATTTATACTCGTTTTTATGACATATGTAAATGGTATAAATTTTTTTACATTAAAAAATAAATAAATAATAAAAGATATATGTCTTCAGCGTGAAGTTAAAAAAAAAAAATTAAATTTTTGATTAATAGATTTATAAATGATAAATTATGTGACATTTAAAGATATATATAAACTTAATTTTATATTTATAATATATTTATTTAAATAATCTTTTAATAAATTTATTAATTGAATAGATATCATTTAATTCGTAACACGAATTTAATTACTTTTATTATATATATACTGCAGATATCTTTTTAGTTTAGTTAAAAGATACGATTATGATTCAAATATCTATGAGAAGTGTGCAGAAAATGTATGATTGTAGATATTGAATCACATTCTCTCATAGGTATCGAATCATAATCTTAGTTCAACGATTAGAGAATATGAATGAGATAAGGGTGATGACGGATTGGATAAGATAAATTTTAGTGTGATAATTTTGATTAAAGCAAAATATTTTAAATTTTGAATCAAATTTGCTTTGAAAATGATCTGAATTCTATCGGCTGCGATCAATTTAATCCATCAATTTTAAAAATTATTTTTTTAAAAATTTGTTGTTATTACTTTAAAATTATTTTTTATTTTATTTAAATAGATTTATATATATAATTATATTTAAATATAACTTTTATATTAAATATAATAATTATTATTATATTTAAATAGATTTAAATATTCAAAATTATCTTATTTATATTAAATAATTAAGTTATACAACATCTAATAAAAATATAATTCGGTGGTTCAAAATAAGATCAAACTTTCAATCTATGATATCAAATTAGAATATTTAGTATACTATCTGTAACACTCCAATCTCACATCTAGAATCTCTAAAGATCTGGCATGATATATATGTTGAGACTTAAATCTATACTTGCGAGGCGACTTTTGGGGACAACCGTGAGGTCTAATGGGCTAAAGCGAATAATACCTTGTAAGTTAGGTATGGGTCTCCACAGATGGTATCAAAGCTCAATTACCAGCCGGCGAGAGCTAAGTGCTACACGATAGGAGCCACCTCTAGAATCCCAACGCCTGGTGTAATCCTAGTTCTGTCTGTTCTGTATTGGGCTTGACGATGACACCAAGCTTTAAACGGGAGGAGTTTGTAACGCCTTAATCCCACATCGAGAATCTCTGAAGATCTGCGATGATATATATATGTTGAGACTTAAGTCTATATTTATGAGATGCCTTTTGTGAACAAAACCGTGAAGCCTAATGAGTCAAAGCAAATAATCAAATATTAAGATTTTAAATTCATTTTTGATTTTTTTTTTTGGTTCAATCCTAAAATAAGGCATTCTTATTAGCCCATTTTTACACGTCAAAGCGGTGGCCCAAGCAACTAATGAAGCATTGACGACCGCAAGGCTAAAGGCTCCAAGTTTTAGGTTCCGTTCCATGCTTTTTAGGTTCGGAAATGTTGAGAAAAAGGTAGACATCTTTTTAGGATAGATGTTCTGCACATTACTTGGCTTAGCTAGGAGGCTGGCCTGTGTACTTTTTACGAACTTTGGCTAACATTTCCTTTTCCAAAGTGCTAACCCGTTCTGGAATTTTACTAGAAATAAGCTCCCATATTGTGACTCTACAAGGACTAATACCATTGAGCATGGCTAGGTATTTGAACGGTAGGTGGCCAACCTTACAACCAGAATGCTTCACCTCCCCAATTGGATACAAAAGGATTTATTTTTTTTTTAAATTATGTTCAATCCCGAGTATAATTCAAGGATTTTCAAAAATTTTTCTGACATTTTCAATTACCACCATCTTTGCTTACAAGAACAAAATCGCATTGCCGGCGAATTCTAGGTGCAATATTAGATAGGGAGTTAGAAAAGCAATGAACGCCCTTAGTGATTTTTAAATCTGCAGCCTTTACTGCAGCAAATGTAGTGTTTCAACGACCAAAATAATTAAAAATGGGGGAAAGAGGGTCTCTTTCTTTTATCAAGCCCCTCATCATTTGGATTTTCGGAGTTAGGAGCCATTTACCAATATAGAGACTCTTGCCGTTGATAAGCATTCTCTGATCCATTTTTTTTTTTTAAATTCCCACTGAAATTCATACATAATAAGGACATAAGCCGTAAAGTTCCAATTTACATGATTATTTTATGCTTTTTCCAAATTGACTTTTCTTTTCTTCATAGGGTCTGGCATGTCGTTTGCAAGCAGGACGCAATCCAGAATTTGTCTACCAAAGATGAAAGCCGACTGTGTGTCACTCACTAACTTATCTGAAATAGATTAAGTCTTCTAGATAGAATTCTTACTGCTTTGAAATCATTCAATCACAACGGGCACTCAACTTTTGGGATTTAGTGCAATGAAAGCAGAATTCAAGCCTTTCTCCAGATTTCCAAACCTGTGAAACTCCATTAGAAACTCCCAAAGCTTCTCTTTTATAAATCCCATAGTTTTTAGTAAGAGATTGAAGTTGTCTGGTTTCCCAAATAGCAAATTTTTAATTCCTCCGGAGAAAATGGGATTTCTAACAAATAAGCTTCCTCTTTAGAAACATTTTCAAAGGGTATATGTAGAGGCAAGAAATGGGGAGAGAGCAGTATAAGGGCCAAAAAACAAAGCACTTCTTTCTGCAACAGAAGAAATTTCTTTATGGAGAAAGATTGTGGATAAGAAGACAGAAATGGATTCCAGCTAGTTGTAGCAAAAAAGAGAATGTTTTCTATATGGAGGGAGATTATCAACATTGGAGAGGAAGCCAACATTAAGAAGTGTGTAGAAGATGATAGTTGTAAATGGCAGGTTGGAAATGGTGAAGGGATACATAACATGTCGGGTTCGTGCGCAGAAACTGGCCATCGCCTGCCGCAGTGCGCCACTACTAACAGCCAGATTTTGGTGCCCAAAACCTCAAAGGGCGCCAAAAACTTTAAAACCTTATACATCGAACCCTTTACCTGTTAAAACTTTCCCAAACCCTTTCTTTCCTCTATGTTCCTGATTCATTATAATGTTGTTTTTGACTCTACATTGTTGTGAGATTAATCCTCCCCCTTTTTATGTTGACTATTGATCGTATGCATTGGGTCTTCTAGACAGGGTTTTATGATTATATCTTGATTCAAATTTATATGTACATATATTATGGGTAGATCGAAATGAATTAATAACCCCTGCTTAAATGGAATAGTATTACTCTCCAACTCCAAAACTCTCCCTCAGACCAAAAATAATTAAGAAAATATATACTACTAAATAAAAGAACATGTAGATACACGGGGGGATGGCGTATGATTTATGAATGTTCATTCACCAAGGTTAGAAAGAAACAATGTCCTTTTTCTTTTCTCCTTTTTTTTTTTTTTTTAATGTTTGCAAAGGTTGAAGACAGCAGCCTGAAAAGCAAAGATCAAGAAAGAGATTCCGATGACATTCACAAGGGGATTTAAAAGCAAGTACCATACAAAAGCTATAAAAAAAATAAATAAATAAATGCCACTCAAGATTTCTAAAAGTTCAATAAATACTTGTAACTGTTTTAGATATCTGTAAAGAAAGACAATATTATCAATATATATATATGTAGGTTGATCGAATAGATCTTAATTTATCGGACTCAGCAACATCAAGTTCATCTGTTTTTAAAAGCTTAGAATTTAGATATAATACCCCAATTACTTGTCAGTTGTTTCTCTCTCCGACTTACCCTCATCAAAGCGAAGACAGTTCCATTTTAAGAGTTATTATACGATATATATATATATTAAATTCAAATTTTAATTTAATTATTTTATATTATTTTTAATAAATAATGTTTAAATGATTTGAAATTTAAATTTTAATATTCATAATCGCTTTTTTTATCTCAAACCACGTATTATTTTTATAAAAAAAATTGTATGTATGTTGAGTGGGACAAACATTATCATATGAAAGAAAAAACAGTAATTATTAAACATCTAATTAGCACAACAATATTAGATTCTGGATAAATTAAATTTTTGTATTAAATTAACTTTCTGAATTATAGAGCATGATGCTTTCTTTTCTCATTACTTAGACTACTATATAAGTGTATGGATGGATGCTTATATGGGTTCAAATAGATCTCACAATTTTAATCACCTCACTTTTACACAATGCAAAAATGATGCAAACGAAATCGCCTATGAATGAGTTTCGTATTGCAATTAATACGCCCACACAAAGTTTGATATGATAATTTTGTATCTTAAACATGTTTGACATGTTTAATATGTAAAAGACACGTTTATCGTATTCATTAATTGGTGTCAAACGAGTAAATGCATAGCATATTAAATACGTTTTTATGCCTATTTAATTTAAAATAAGCATATAAAAATTATTTTAAACGTTTAATAGTGATACATAATTATTCAATATAAGCACATAAAAACTATTTTTAAGCGTTTAATGATACTAATTGAATAATCACAAATTTTTAATTTGAATAATATAACAACAATAATAATTGCCGGTTGTGATAATTGCTTGTCTTGACTGACTTGGAAAAGATGTTTTCTTCTTTGACACAATTTAGTGACTTGTTGAAGAAGGGCATCATAACCTAGTTGTATATTGGACCTTAAATCTTGAATGATTTTAACTATAACAAATGCCTTGTTTATTGTGTAAAGATAAAAACTTTCGGTTTGCTACTTAAAAAAGGTGATATATATGGAAGGAACCCAAATCTCATGACTTAACCATAAAAACTATGACAACTAACATTTTACAATGTACATGTAATGTACTAACTATATATTTGTACTAACTATATATTGGAGGTGACAAATATTTCTTTCTTGCCTAACTTGGTGGATCTATAAAACAAGAAAGAGGTAGGGTGATTACCAAGGAGCATGGCTCATGGATTACGGCCTTGTCTTTCTTTCTAATAAAGCTTTAGGGTCACATGGCTTTCCTTGCTACATTGAACTGGATTCAAAAGAATAGAGTCAAATTTGGGAATTAATATATATATATATATATATCAAAGCGTCCTAGAAATGATCCTAAATTTAATATTTATAATCATCGTGTTGTTTGTAAGTAGCCAAATTGTTTATTGTCAGACAAAAAAAAAATTCTCTAAAACAAATTATCCAATGATAAACATATAATTGCTCATCTTTTTAGTATATTTTATTTTTTTTGTATTTGTCTCAATATAAAATTATATATGTTAAAATTCAAATCTTAAATTTATTTAATATTATTTTTTAAAAATAATAATATAAATTAACTGAATTAAACCATTAAGCGATTTAAAAGAGGATATAGTTACCTGATGTGAATGTTTGGCCAATTAGTATGGATTACGGAGAAAAGACGAAGTAATTTGAAGCAATCGACAGTTTGCAAATCCTCCCAATTGGACTCGTCCAACATTTATTTGGGTTCTTTCCATCAAGCCCAATGTTTATTTTGTTGAGATTTTTAATCTATTTTTATCCCCTTCAATTTTTAAATTAATTCATATGAAGAAGGCAACGTACACTTAAGCCGCTTAAACTCGGTACTTTCAAAATTCTATCAACGGCACGCATACCCGTCAGCGCTAATATTCAATAGGCTTATTTTGTTGAGATTTGAGAGTGCTGTAAAGTGACAAAGATGGCCGGTCCAAGATTTTCCATTTTTCAGAAACCAGAAATGTATACAAATATAGATTTAATCAAAGGCAAATAGCAATGGCCTGAAAAAAGTTTGAGTATTATTATATCAGCCAGTTCTTGCAATTTTATTTCTGCTTAACCATGCTCCGAAGGAAGTAAACCAAAGCCACCCTGGATTTCCATGTCACCATTTGGCTGGCAGCAATTTCTTAATAAACTGGATTAAATACAGTAATTAAGAATTAAGGTAGATCATAAGATGCTGGACAGAATTAAGGAAAGTCTCGGTTTAGTTAACACGCTAGCTGAAATTATAAATTTAAGTTTTCAAAGTAGACTTTAGGCAAATGGGATTATTTAATTATTTTTGGAGCATTGACATAGCAGTTCTTTTCACAATATTTGAAATCTAATTACTTGAAGGCAGGGTTTTCCCCGAATAGTTCATTCAATCAATCGTAAAAAATAACATTCAGTAGGTTAAATCTTTACATTTATGACTTCTTCTTTATTTTCAGGCTATGAATTTTTTTTGTACAAAAAAATCTAGATACTAAGTTAGCTAATTATAATATGATTATTATGTTGTACAAGTAATCTTTTGATTATAGATAATTGGGTCTCAAGAAACTTATAAGCCATTGCCCTTGTGAGATATTGCATATATCAATCCAAGGTTCCAACTTCCAATTTCTATAGCCTTTTTAGTACGGGGTGAAAGCCGAAACAATGTCAACTACAAGATTGATGCTTTGTAGCAGCTCGAAATTTGGTTTTTCTGCTGGAACATGTCAAGGATTTGAATCTTACCTCAAATCAAGATGCAACTATGAGCCAAGTTTCATAATCAAGCATGGATTGCTGCCCCTTGGCATCGACAACCGGAAGACTCAAACGAAAATCAACGCAAAGAAGTATGATTAATTCGTCTCTAGTTCCCCATTCAATGGCTATATAATAAAAGCATAAAATTTAATTAGAATATGCTTATGTTTGACTATATATATATATATATATATTTTCTAAGTTTTAGATGATTCTGGGATCAGGATTTTATGCAACTCAGTTGAATCTGGAGCTTCAACTTCGCCTGGCGGATCTTCAAATTCCTGGTATAAGTAAGCTAGTAATCAAAAACCGGTGCTTTTCCCCTTTTTTTTTTTTTCTGTTGTTGTTCTTGAATTCCCATGATCTTGAACTGTTTTATTGTACTACAAATATTACATCAAAACAGGAAAACCTGGATAGTGGGGATGTTATTGTCAACAGTGCTATCGTTTTTGAAGCACAAATGGGGACCCTTACTATCAATAAAAAGTAAGTTTTGAAATCAATTTTTTATAAGTTCTGATATCAAATGATATAATAAAAAACAATTGTAACTAGTCCTGGAATAATACTACTTATTTGCTGATCATGGAGTTTAATTTCTTAGAATCATATTGGTGGATTTTGATGATGTTGTAGAAAAGGTGGACACGGTTGTGGAAACGGTGGAATGTGCGGTGGAGGTAGTGGAGAAAGTGGCGGAGGAGGTGGAGAAGGTGGCGGATGAAGTTGCTGATGCACTTCCGGAAAATGGAAAGCTAAAGGTAGCAGTTGGTTTCATTGAAACAATAGCCAAAGAAACAGCCAAGGACGCTCGTATTGCAGAGGAGCTAATTCAAAAGGTTAATTGTGTATTTCACAAAAATGGTCAACCATTTTCATTTTTATTTTAATTTAAGTGGCATTAATCTTTTGTGCATTAATTGATACGCAATTCTTTTACACATCTAGACTATCTTTTAGATTCTTCATTTTTTTACGTATTTATATTTCACTTATATCTGACATGTAGTTAAATACCGGTATAAAAGTATAATCTTTTAAATATATAAAAATATTTTAAAAATTTTGATATTAAAAATATTTTTTCATGGGTCAAGCTACGACTCAAAAACGTTTTTCCTTTGATCGGGCTTGTGTTAGATCAGAATTAGGCCTACCCATTATTATTTAAAATAATATTAATTTTGATATTAACATTTATAATTAAATTTGAATTTAAAATTTTGTTATTTAAACAATTACAAAAACTTTTACTATACGTTTGACCTATCAGATCGAACAAGTTGTTAAACTCATAAATAAATATACTTATACCAAACATATCTATATTTTAAATTTACCTCGAATTTAGATAGCATAGTTTACAGCTACTTGCTTGGATTTTTCCTTCCCCTTGTGCAAGCTACAAGAATGAGATGATGAATGAATTCTTTGATAATTGCATGGCAATTTAGACTTATAATTCCAAGTTGATTAATTTGATGACTAATTTCACTTTATTCTTTTATTCCAAGGGAAATAAAATATCTAACGTTTGTGAACATTTACTTAAGACTATGTATTTTCTTGGTTAGGAAGTCTTCTTAGATCATTTACATAGTTGTAAATTATGAATTACTTGTTAATTACTTCTTTTTTTGTCCCCTAATGCAGGTGGAGAATGTGGAAAAGGAGGTAATTGAACCCTTGATCGAACCAGTCAAAGACCAAGTAGATAAATTGGTTGAAAATCATGATAACAAAGATACATAGACTTTATATTAAGTCAAAGTAAAAAAAAAAAATATCATTTTTTTTACAATTTTTATATGTTTGGATAAAAAAAACAATTAGACATTGTTGTAAACTTTACTTCTCAATGGAACCTTGGACATTCATTTTGCATAGTCATTAATTCTAGAAAATTTTGTTCAAAAGTGCCCATGCTTAAGAAAAGGCATTCATTTGGTGCTGCCTTGTTAAACTTTTGAGAACAGTAGATGTAGGATCAATGGCTGGAAACTGAATTGGATTTTAGACCCTACAAACTATAAAATCTAGCAATAAACAAATAACAAAATTATCTCCCAAACATTCAAAACCAATTTGCATTATTTTCCCAACAAATTTTGGTGCAACTGGCTTATAAGAAGGTTACATGCGTGTCTTGATTTGTTTTTGCTTTGTTTGCAAGAATTTGAGTGTGGGTAAAAATTGCTTTTATTGAATTTGAAGTTTGTTCGATCCAATCATTTTTAAATGATTATATATAAAATTTTTTATTTAAATTTCATCGTTTGCTATCTCTTATGTTAATCTTAAATTATTTTATATGTGTATATGCGAGTTGTCAAAACCTTATTTTTGGCTTTTCTATAAGAGGGTGCATTTGATTCCATTTTACTTATTTTTATTGAATTTAAGCTTGGTTGATGTTATTACCTTTAAAAAATTATATTTGAAAAATTTTAGTTTAAATTTTAGTATCTGTAATCTTCTTTCTTAATTGTAAATTATTTTTTATGTAAAAAATTTATTTTTGGCTTTTCTTTAAAATGGGGGCATGCGACTCCATTACAGCAAGAGTTTAATTGTATGGAATTTGGAAGACAATTGCTTTGCTGATTGGTTTGGGTTGAAGAGCTTATCGATTCTATGCCTTTCAAAAAAAAAAAAAGGAGGGGGGGGTGAATTGCATATTAGCAATATCCCCTTTTAATCTTGCGAGATCCAAGTTATAATTGTGGAAAAATGGAAATGAATAGGGTATGTGAGCGATTCATACATTGTATTTCTTTCTTTTATCAACGGTTCCATCAATTAAATATTTTTACATATAATTAAAATTTAATTTTTATCTGTATCTTTAATTTTTTAAAAATTTATAAAATTATTTCATTAGTCTTAACTCATAAACCCACAAAATCCTTCATATTGTATCTAGTTTAACCCAAATATCGTAGACAAAGAATAACTAATAATTAATACAAATAAGATAAGGTTGGTTTCCTTTAATTTCTTGAATTTTTTTTTTTTTTTGTAGATTTATGCTAATAAATTTTTTGATTGAATTAGTGCATGAGTAAAGTGACAAATGGCATCATCTTAGTAAAAAAAATTACTAATTTTTTTTTAATTATAATGATTATAAAATAAGGCATGTTAATTTCCTTGTAATGTTTTTTAAATCAAATTTTTTATTTAAAAAATTTACAAAAATATCTATTTTATATTCAAAATTATCTAAAAAATTTATATATTTCTCTTAAAAAAATAACTATTTTTCTTTAAAAAAAAAAAAAAAAAAAAAACTACCCACCCATAGTATTTTCTCCCTGAGAAAGTACTTAGTGACATCATGGCTCACATAAATTTTAAAGCAAAGAAATTAATGAGGGAGTAAAAAAAAAAAAAAAAACATGAAAAGATTTGGGTGTTTTATCTCTTACAGATTGAGATCTTTGGAGCATGTAAAAGTTCAATTTTTGTATATCAAATTAAAAATGCCTTTATCACTATGATTCAACTTATTATCAACCATGAGAAAAGCATCTTGTTGAGATCATGCTCTATATCTTAATTAACCAGTCAATTAATAATTCATGCCTGACTCACATGTATTTATTCTAATGCAAGCTAACTAGAGAAACAAATTAATGGAAAGAAAATTGATAAAATCACCATCATAATCAAAATTATTGGGTCATTAATTATAAACCTCCAGATTATTGCAGGGAGGGATCTTTGGATTTTTCTCTAATTTGTTTATCTTTTTTTTTTTTTTTTTTTTGGTTTTTTCATAGTGGAGAGGCTGCTAAGATCTTAATTTCTAGCATTTTCTTTTGTGTTGTCAAACTTTCATTAACAATGTAATTTAATTTAATTTAATTCAATTTAATTGCACATATTTTTTAGACGTGACTAATCAAAAAAAAAAAAAAAAAGAGAAAAAAAGAATCTTGTGGAAAACAAGAGTCAAGATGATGCATGAGTCCTGAGAGCCAAGGTTCCTTTGAAGGCAAGAGGGTCATTTTTAAACACATACACACACAAAGAAAAATTATATTGAATATCTTGATTAATACAATAATTTTAATCAACGATATGAATATAAATATATTTATCATAATACATTTAAATATAATTAATATGATATATTTAACATATATTATATTTATATTTAAGATTTTAATTCATTTAATAATTCATATTACATTTATATTTATATTTATATAATTTACACACAAAAAATTGAAACATTGTATGTACAAATTTTCAAATCTAATCATGCTATAACTAAGTTTTGACAATTTGAAAGTAAGTACAAAATTTTAGCACCAACAGAGAAAAACAATGGAACAACTAAAACTTTTGTGTAGTTCCAATGGGAAAATAAAAGCCTAAGCTCCACTATTTCTCATTAATTTTTTTTTTTTAAAATCAAACTCTTCCTCAAAAATATATATTTTTTTTTAAAAGAAGAAATATTCAATTCGAATATAGATTTATTCATGATTAGATAAGCTACTTGACTCAATTTAAATTATTATTTATATAATAAAATAATTTTTTATTTAAATTTAATTTTTTTATATTATTTTAAATAATAAAATTAATTTTTAAATTAATTTAGATTCAATTTAATTATAAAAAAAAATAATTGAATCAGGATTAAATCATAATCACAACTGTAACATTAGCTAAATATTCAAGCGTATTTCTTAAGAATCTTTTCTCCATTAATGAATTATAATGTTGAGTGGTGGCTTCAGCAACCACACAAAAAAGGAACCCAAAACGATATTATTTTATAGCTTTAACGCAAAGTTTAAGCGCGCAACGCAAGAAACGAATTTCAACTATAAAAAAGATTTAAAATGGAAAACCAGAAAATCTTAATCCCCCTGTTTACTTGACCCTTTCTTGCGGTTCTCTATCTCTCTCTCTCTCTCTCACCAACTCGCCAACCCTTTTTCCTTGTTCGGCGCCTAAACCACAGTTTTTTTTTTTCCAAGCTTCCAAAATCTGATTAGAACCATTTCAAGGAAACGAAGCTGGGAAGGGATTGATAGAGGTCTTGTATATTTCCTGCATGCATGGAGCCATCGGCAATGGCGTCCAGGCAAGCAGCGAACAATCACAAGTTGAATTATTATACTTCCAGGGTAGCTAAAGAGAATGATATGATGTTAGGTGGTCTTGTTTCCAAAAGGTCTGGTGTTGATTTCGTGCAAAACTGTGATCTCCCACCGCCGCTCAACGTGTTTACTGGGGTGGATAAGGCGGTGGAGTTGTCTGCGAATAATAATAATAATAATAGGGTTTACAGCATGGGACGAACGGATGATAAAGACGATTGTGAATTTCATCATGATCAGGATGGGAAGTTGGAGCTTTTCAAGGCGTTGAGATTATCTCAAACGCGTGCGAGGGAAGCAGAAAGGAAGGCGGCAGGCTTGGCCGAGGAGAAACAACGCATATTGAATGCTTTTATGAAAGATTCGTTGCAGCTGTTTGCGCATCGGCAGTGGGTAAGATTGCTTGAGATTCAAGTCTGGGTGCTGAAATCACAATTGCCTCAGCAAGAGATGGGTTATTGTTGTGATAAAACAGAGGGATTTGAGGGTGGAAATGGTGATGAAATATCTTGGTCCGTTGCTTTGGCGCTTTGCCTTGGAATTGCTAGTGTTGGTTTTGCATTTGGTTGTAAATATTTCTTTTGAATCATTAATTAGAGCTTTGCATCATTTGTCATAGCAAATCCTTTAACCAAAAATCATACAACAAAAAGCTAGAAATGGGTATTTTTCCCTTTTTTTTTTTCATTTCTTTTCTTTGTTGTCTGATAATAATTCCATTCTAGAAAGAATATCATGTAGAGTTTATAATAACATTTTAACAGATACACAGACAGGACTAGGAAATGCAGAATGGTTTGAATTATTAACAGAGGCCGGTATCGGAATCGGCAGCAACCTCTTAGACATGCAAGATGGGTGTGTATTTATATACATGTAGTTCTATTTACATTTGGATTATTGTAGCAGAAAAGCCTACACAAATGTAAGAAGTTATATAGGATAGAATTAGATGGTGGCCATGTGAACAGCCCTCAAATGCCTATAACAATCATCACTGCTACTAAAGAACTCTAAACAGACCCAGCAAACATGCCCCCCGCACTTGCATTCGACATGGTTGCAACCGTCGATCTTCTCGATTGTATATCCACAGACTGGGCAAGTTTTTACCTGCTCTTTGCCTTTGCACCATTCTTTCAAAGATGAATCTGGATCTTCCTTGAACTCCTTGTACTTCTCACACGACAAATATGGATGATACTCCAGGTGGCACCCAGTACAAGTCTCGGCATAACATGCTCCACAGACAAATGGCTCGCCCAATGTGTCGGGATCAGCAACTCGATAAACTGAAGGGCAGTCAGGAGAAGGGCAAAATCTGTAGGTGCCCCTACTGGATGCAACAAATGCCCCTAGAGAAGCCCTAAAGAGTTCCTCTAACTTCTCTGTTGAAAGGAGAGACTTCAAATCAGTAAGCAATATGGGAACCTTGCAGCCTTGATGGGCGCAGCATACTGGGAAACTATCCAAGTTTTTGATAGCGGACTCACATTGCTCCACCAAACACAAACGACAGAAGATATGTGAACAACCTTCAAGGCGGTAGCCATCTTCTACTTCACACAAGCAAATGGGGCAGCTAACTTCACCATCAGATCTCTCGGCTAAACTTTTACCTGTTGCAGCAATCTCAAGGACAATCTCTTCCACCTTTCGTTTCATTTCTTTGTCACCACGGACTGCAATCACATGATGCCTGGTGTTAAGTTTGAACTCAGACCCAGGTATCTTCTCTTTCAGGCCATGAAGTTCTGGCCCATATTTCTTAACCACTTGCTTCATCAGGTCAGGAGGTAGACCCCGACCACGAAGGCGGACCTCAAGCTGCTTGCTCTCATGGTACGACAAAAGGGATTGGATCAATTTTTGTTCGGCTACAGCAGCATCATTTGGGCAGCCAAAGATTCTTACACTGAGATTATGCCTGTCAAATGAAATGTAGGTTCTTGTCTCTCGCTGCAATGACCTCATAAGATTAATGCCATCTCTAGAGAACAGATGCTGCCGTATAGAAGGGGTGAGGCTGGCATGTTTTACGATCCTACCATTCATTAGCTCTTCCACTGGCCTTCTCAACTCTGCCACAGTTTTTGTGGCATTGGCAGATATTCTCACCCGATAGGAACCATTTTCATTTGCCTCTAGGTAGCAATCTGCACCTGTAAAAGATGAATTTCGTGCCAATGAGCCTTTTGACAATCTCAGAAGAAAACAACTAAACTCCTTGATCATACGGCTGAAATATTTCAGTCAAAAATGTCATTATGAGGAATATGCAACCTCGACTCTAAACCGATATTGGATGGAAGAGCTTATCTCCAACCAACTCAAACTCCTCTCTTAGCATTTTGAGTTGGATTCTCATCCAAGTGATTACCATTTTTTTTGCCAAGAAAATCCAGGATGTATAGAGATGTTAATACAGGCAAAACAAGCTCAAAAGTACAAAAACAACAAACTATTGCTCAAGAAATCAGCGTGCAGAAATAATTTTTTCATCAATTTTAAGAAGATATATTCTACTCTTTTACATGATATAATGCAACTCTTAATTAATTTTTAGTAATTACCCATGTGCCACAAAACTAAGCATCTATAATGCTGTTTAATGATATTAAAATTAGCATAACTGCACTAAAAATTCTAAAAGTTTATATGAATGTAAATTGAGTTTATAAGATTGAAAATAACCTACTGAATCATTCAGCTTACACAAAAGTACTACGATGGAGGAGTTCTGTTGGTCATCACTTCTGTCGGTCACCATTAACAAGCATAACAAAATTAGACATTTAAACTATCAATTTTTGCTTTGGTTGTCACTTATACGGCATATTATGGGCTAAGATTTGTTTCCCCTTTTTTCCATCTCTTCTTCATATTTTTTCCACTCCAATTACGGTTCTCTCTCTCTCTCTCTCTCTCTCTCTCTCTCTCTCTCTCTCTCTCTCTCCTTCCAGCAGTGAAAGCTGCCTTCACTGTCTTGTTCTAAATTTTATGTTCTCCTTTTAGCACCAATCCTAATTATTAACTTCAGCATAATTCTTGAATACTGTAAACAGAACAAAAATCAATGCTACCATATAATAATAAAATTAATAACTTATAATTAAAAGCAATTGAATTCTACCTTGAACTTCTACAAAAAGAAACAAAGGAACACCATCAGAAAAGATAAAGTTCTGAATAAAAGACTAGATATCATAGGCAACAATTCCAAGATGTTAGAAATAGTGAGCAGGTATATCCTAACATAAATTCGGAACTGCTATAACCTGGGGCAAAGCCAACAATTTTATGTTGGGGAGGGCGGAGGGGGGGCCGGAACCAAAATATATATTCTTTTGGGGGGGATAAAATTTTTCTATTTTTACCTTAAAAATAATTGGAAAATAAAAAAATTCAGGAGCCAAGGGGGTCTGAGGCCCCTGCCTGCCCCCTCACGCCCTCGCTTCACCCCTGGCTATAACTCTATGCATTGATAAAAACAAACTATATATCAAACAAGCGACAAAGAACACAAATAAGTTAGAAAACCAGATTCTCAAAAAACAATCATAGATCAAGCATGCTAATCAAATTCAAAGTTTCTTTGCCTTCCTCACCGAGAAAGCAGCACCTTTTGAGCAAAGTGGCTGATTCAGATTGGTCCAACCCAAAGACCTACCCACTAAAGAAAACCCCAAACTCATTTCAAACACAAGTAGTTCAAGAATCAAGAATCAACCTATGACACCTAAGATTCCATTATCCATAGCAGATCAAATCTCTAGATCTGAAGAAAATCTAAATACGATCTAATGTTTCTCTTCTTTTCCATAATACCCTAGTGCAAAAGGAGGAAATAATTGGACATTGATGAGGAGAGGTGACGAGTGAGCAAAAGGAGAATTACAAAGAGAGATTGGGAGATTCTAACGTCCTCGATTAAAAATTGAATGTATTATGTACTTAATAGGTCATTTTCAAACTAACAGGCCTTATTGCACTATCATGCAAAACTTTTAGTAATTATCCCCCTAAACATTTTTTAACATACAAAAAGTCAAAAACAACCAAAAAAAACCTAAGGTCAGCAGTTCAGATCATATTGCACCATTGTCCTCTACCTTAACATGGGTGTTCTTCGCAATGACATCTTCTCACAAGAAGATTTGTCGGTCTAGACCCAAAATTTATCATAACAATAAAAATTTATATGCGGTTGGATGTGAATGTCATGAATTATAGTCTAAATCACTTTTCTTGTAGATGGTGTTTCCATTTAGTAATTTCCTGAACTCATTTTCAGTTTAAGTGCCTAAAAGGACCTAAATGTACGTAAAACTTGCCATCGAATTCGTTTCTCATTAATTTCTTCTGAATCCATTTTTTACGTAACGTTATCTGGTAATCAACACATTCCACCTATATAACTTTCTGAAATAGTGATTCAAACAGTTACAGAACGAGCAAAACACAACCATATTTGATGTCAAATTTTGGCAAGTGCAGCATCATTCTCAACTGTTCTCAAAATAGTTTTCAAGACAGAAGATTTTCTAGCCAAATTGGACATTTTAACAACATGAATGTTCAGATGACATCAAACCAACCAGAACTATTTAACTTAGTACAATTTAGACAACAATGTCCACGTCAATAATTTCAAGCATACTAGATAGATGGCTGAGAAGCTCGACAATAATCATTTCACATCTTAAAAGGCAAAAATGATTACAATTTAATCTCTATAAAAGATTTTTTTTTTTTTCAGTTGGAAGAAGGGGCTTTTAAATTGGGAGCAGAAGTGTACATAAATAAATGAATGCTTCTGCTGAATATTAATCATAATTTGTTAAATCAGTATAACCGGACAGTCCAGACTATTATATTGTAACCATTATGCATCATCAGTCACATTTCTACTAAACAATTTTTATACTACCTTTAAGTAACTAATAAATCTGTCAAACGGGAATTTTCTACTTTAATTTTTGAAATGTCCCAAAATGTACATAACTTTCAATTTAGGTCTTTGATTTCTCAAAATTTCACATGCTTTTCCTCTTTCTAACATCGTCAAAAGGCAAGCAGTATAAACCACTTCTTGTAGAATAGCACAGCAGGTCAGATGAAATACTGCTATAACAATGTCAATAACTAAAGTGCAAAGGAAAAACCAAAAAGTATATATTTAAAAAAGGTCAAAAATATTTTCTGTAGGAAAAGGGAATCCATAGAAACTACGAGGTTCATGCAATTGTGTAAAATTCATGAGTACGATGGCCATCCATGGTTCATTTACACACACCATCAGTTCATACATGAGAGCCATTGAAGTGAATCGTGCTGATTGTTCTTCACCATCCTAGTTACAAATATGAGAGAACTAACCTAGGAAGAAGAAAATAGGCCCACCTACTACAGAGCTTTTAAACTATTTTCTCATGATACAGTTTCTCGTGTTGTATCAATTATCCAAGCTTGAATTAGTATTCATGATCGGTGACTTGTAAAGAATCACACGTATATCTATGTAAATATCACCTTGGCATGGAAGGAAACATAAATAAATATAGCTGGAGCATGAAATGCAAAACAAGCAATTCAATGACAAGCTCTGGCCACCCACACACGTATCTTGACACCCAATCACAAGCAAAGGCATGCAAATATGACAGTATGAACGTGTACATGAATGTTAGACAAAGAAAAAAAAAAAAAAAAGGAATGATAGTGCTATGTCGGTATGAGTACCTTTTAGATGTTTGAAGCTTGCTAGTAAAGAATCCAGTTGCTTCTTTATAACAGCATAGACAGACGAAGAGCAGGATATAGAGCTATGAAACAGTTGCTGGCACCTTATCTTTTGCCATGACAGACATCCAGGTAACACTTTCCCCTCTAGATGCTCTAATGCTTTTGCAGCTTCCAAATGCAATCTACCATCAAAGGTGATCAAGGCTTTCATAAAAGTCTCCTTTGGTTCAGGCTGGAAAACCTGAACCCGGCAACAATTTGTCTGGGGATTCCTTTTAGGCATAAAAGGGAATATTTCTCTCTGAAGTGCCTCTGCACAAGCACCACATGTTGGATTTTCCACAGCATCTCCTCTCACCAGGAAAAAATCATGAATTTTCCTGTTTGTCGCCCTCTGTAGGGCATTCCAAATTTCAGCTTCAGAAAGATCTTTATCAATGCCATATATCACTACAGCATCAGCAGATTTCCTGCTAACTTCACAGCGAATAAATTTTCCACCTATTACCAAATTACAGAAATCATCAATAATGTAAGCAACATCAAGCAGATTACACTTAACGACTCCAAACCCTTTACTCTGCCTCCGAGGCCAATAAACTTTTGCTTTGACAGCAGGGAAGGAAAACATCTTATGATCACCTCCAAAGGAGGTTCTTGAAGGAAGTACCTTCAGTGCAGAACCAGCAAAGTCAACTCCATCCAGCTCTGCAGCTTTTTGGGCAGCATCAGGAGTTAGGAATGTTATCTTGCCCCATTTTTCCTTGTCATCACTCTCCTGTCCATTGGCTTGGGATTTATGAACAGAACAAATACTGCAATTAGTATATCTCTCAAAGAACGTCAAAAGCTCTCTATCATCAAGTGTATTAACATTTGAATGGAATACATCAACAGTCAAACATCTCTTATCAAGTGCCAGATGCTTAATCTCAGCACCTGCTCCAAAAAGTGCCATAGATGATGAGGCATTCGGTCCATGAAATAAATTTTTCTCCATGCATTCATTAAGCAACCATTTCCTTTCACATTCCAGCACCTCATTTACAAAAGCTAGAGCCTTCTGCATGTCCACTGATGAGACGAACAGCAGAATCTCACTCTGGTCAACATTGACTTCAATACCAATCCTTTCGTCCATACAGGCGGTCCTAATCTTTGACAAAAGTGATCGAAGATTATGGTTGGATTTCCCACAAAATTTTTTTAGCAGAGTAGTACCAAAACCAGTCATTGTCTTCACTTGCAACTTCCGGCTTTCCATCTTAGATGCATCAAACAGAGGCGGAGGATGGAGAGTGGCTAAAGATTCAAAATCAAAAGCAGTGACACAGACCAAGTACTGATTAGTTGTTGATAAGAGTTCACCAAAAACAACCCAACTTGGCTTCTGACCAAATATCAGCAACGAACATGAAGGATGCAACTGAACATGCTGTCCGGTCAATGCCACTTCATAACCAAGTTGATCATATCCAGAATACATGGCTACATTTTCAGCAAGGGAAGAAAGTATAATCGCCTTCAAACATTTATCATGCTCAGTAGACTTATGAGGATCCCATAACCAGTAACTTGGTATAATAACAGCAAGTTCCTTTTTCAGGCAAATTTCCAATTCGGTAACTGTGTCTTGGCATCTCCGCAATGATTTAGCATTTATACTGTTTTCCCAGCACCATTTATTTTTTCTGTGGCCCGGGAGAGCTTCCCATTCCTTATACACAGAGAGCAGAGTAAAGAGATCGCCATTCCTGTGGCAAAATTGCACCTTAAGACAATCAGCTTTTACCTTATCATCATCATTACCCACCCTGCAAAATATGCTGCTGGCATTTGCCATAACCGCAGCAAGAACAAGACCCTCTCTACGCAGACCATAACGGAAGCAACTGAGAATCAGTTTACCAAGACGGGGCTCGATCCCCAATTTTACCAAGTACCGTCCTTCCTCAGTTAATTCAAAAACTCCATTATTTTCCACAATGGCCCCCAACTGGATAAGATTCCTGGTTGCCATGTCAATGGCTTTAGAATTAGGTGCATCAACAAAATCAAAACTCTGAACATCCCTGATTCCTAAAGCAAGTATCCTCAGAACTGCAACACCAAGATGAACTCTGCGAATCTCGGGCTCCTGATTAGGGGGCAATGACTCGAAATCACTTGCAGTGTATAGTCTGTAGCATGTCCCCGGTTCTGTCCTCCCCGCACGACCAGCCCTTTGATTAGCAGAACTCTGGCTGATCCAGCACACTTTGAGAACATTCATTCCAGAGGCAGGGTCAAATTTACTCTCCTTGACCATACCAGAATCGATCACATACTTGATCCCAGGAATGGTAAGTGATGTCTCCGCAATATTTGTTGCAAATACCACTTTCCTTTTCCCAGGGGAGTTTTGGAAAACACGAAATTGTTCTTCAGAGGATAGCTTTCCATGTAATGGTAACGCAACTGCATTTGGGACTTTAAAATTATCACAAGCCCATTCAACTTCCATCTGGGACGTCAAAAAGGCAAGAATATTCCCCTCTTTCTCCTTTTTATGAACCTCAGCAGCCATCCTCATGACATCAGAAGCATACGAAGCAACCATGCCAGAACCAGAAGTTCCCTCACTTGCACAAGGAACATATTTAATATCAACAGGAAAGTTTCTCCCCATCACATGAAAAATTCCACAACCAAAAAAGTAGTCTGCCAGTTGTTTTGCATTAGCCGTTGCAGACATTATTACAAGCCTTAAATCAAGTCTTCGACTAAGTAAATCCTTAACCAATGCCAAAAGAAGATCTGTGTTCAAACTTCTTTCATGCGCCTCATCAACAATGATGCAAGAAATTCCTGACAAATTCCTATCATTCATATAATGCTGCAGTAAACAATGGTCGGTCATATATATTACCTTGGAATCAAACTGCTGAGCAGATGAAAATGTTGGATAACATATTACTGAAATATCATCGTAACACCCAGAGCTTTCTTCCTTGACTCTTTGTGCTAATGAGAGAGCAGCAATCTTTCTTGGCTGAGTACATATAATTGACTCATTAGCAGCAATTCCTGAATCAGCAAGATACTGAACCAGCTGTGTGCTCTTTCCTGAGCCAGTCTCTCCGATCAATACCACTATCTGTGCATTTAATAATTATAAGAGAAACCATGAAAAATACTACAACGCAATTAAACACTCGAGTAACATAGGAACAAGATAAATAAAATAGCAAAGAGAATTTCCTAATCATCTGGCAGTACTATCTACTAAATGCATGGGTAAAAAAGATCATGTTTATTTTTCTGATTTGATAACAACCATGGATTTGTTATTGGCCTCACTACCAATTTAGCTGCTGCTCCCTACTTGTTCATTTGCAAACATTACCATATGTTAAGTTTTCGACCTTTATGGTATCTAAATGTTCTAAGCCACTTCATCCTAAATCCTAATTTTGGCAATTGAACTGCCTCCTCATACTACCCTCTACAGACTATTCTATGAGTCATCTACTTAGATTGATAATTTGAGATCCTAATTAATTTGTCTGAACATAAAGACATTTATAGTTAGATGGATCTTAACAATTGGTTGTAAATTTCTTCATTTGCAATTAAACGAAAACATGATATATCATAAACCCAATTATGGAAGGGCCTCTGTAGCCCTGCTAGCCCTGATTGTGAAATCTAAAAACTCCACTGCTGATGTATGAGGATTTCTCTTTTAAAAATGCATACCATGGCAAGTATATGAACTTACTTTCAAAGCTTTTAAATCTATTGCATTTGAAAAGTACTTCCTGCTTTTCAAGTTTTTAAACTCTAAACTACACGATGTCAATATCTAAAATGATAAACCCTTTACATGAAAACATCTCCTCTATATAAACCTAGTGCTTTTAATCTCAAAGATACATGGCGAGTATAACCAACTTTTTGGGTTTTGAAATTGCATCACCAAGCTTCTATAACGCAACTCCAATACGTAAGATAATAATCTAAGGTCATCTTTCAAAATACATTAAAAAACAAAAAAGAGCTGAATATAAAACAAAAAAAAAGGGGGTTCAGAAATAAATTTTCACCTGTTCACCATGTATTCTGGAAAGAATCTCTTGCCTATGAGCATAAATGGGCAAACCATCTTCTAATCTCCTACGTTCCCTCAAAATCAGCCGATGAATTCTCTTCCAATCAAGCTCTCCATCAACCCTGAAAACATCCACAGTTTCCTCTTCTTCCTTATTCCCGATTTCCCCAGCTTCTAAACACCCCAGCAAATTCCTCATTCCTCCCTTAAACTCCTTCAACCGCTTCCAAATCATCAATCTCTCATCCGTCAAAGCTTTCTTCTTGTCGTCCAACTCGAAAAACCTTGCCACCGAATAATGCCTCTTACTCATTTGTCCTGACACGCCAGCAATCTCATCAGACTTCTCATCAATTTTTTTCTGCCATTTCTTAACGAATTCCCCTTCCATCAAACCCTTTATATGGTTCGAGAAAAGGGTTTTAAGGTTTTGTTCGAGTTCTACGTTGTCGGAAGGCACGATGACGTTGGAGATAAGGTTGGGAATGTAACTGTGGGACCCATCAAGGCGGGAACGCCAGAGAGAAAGGATTGAAGAGAGAGTGTGGGTCCATTCCCGGACATGCAAGGAAGCGGCGATTTTCCCGGCGGGGTGAATCTGGAAATTCTCGGGGGAAGGTTCGAGTTGGGAAAGTAGAGTTCGGAGGTTGATGGGTTTAGAAGGAACGGAAGAAGAGTCGTGTAGGAGTTGAATTATGAAGTTTGGGCGTTGAAGGATGTTGTTATTGGTGGAAACAACGGCAGTTGATGGCGGGGGCGGGTAGCGGCGGGGGTGATATGGGTTATTACCAGCCGGAAAATAGGGTCTTTGATGGTCGTTGTTTGAGTAGCTGTGGTGGTGCTGCTGGTAGGGTTTATGGCCAACCCGCGTAGGTGGCGGGTGACGGTGGTTGGACGATGAAGAGAAATTCTTCATGGCATAAAGAAAAAAAAAAATAAAAAGCTAAAAGAAACGTTTGGCTTGGTTTGCGTTGTTTCTAAAGGATTCTTCAGTTTTAGGAATTTGAAGGCGTGAAGAACACTGACTGAGACGTGCAAGTAGAGTAGAAACAAAATAGAAGAAAGGGAGCTAGTTTTATTCTCTTATTTATAATTTTAATTATAGGATCCGGTTAAAGGACCTTTATTGAAACTTCTTAATTACCTAAAATTTTTTTTAAAAATATTTTACATTAAATCAATATATTTTTATAAAATTAAAAAAATAATATAATAATTACATTATATTATTATATTTTATTTTTAATTATTATATTATTCTATGATTACATTTTTTTCATTTGCAATTATATTATTATAAAACTTTTTATTAAGTACTAGAAATATATGTACTCACTAGTTCATGACTCGTGTGATACATAAATTAATTTTATTTTATTTAAATATGTATACATATATACGTTAAGTATTATTTTTAAATTTATGTTAAAGTATTTAATATTTAACATATATCTATCAAAATTTGAATTAAATTTAATCAATTGTTTGTACATACATACATAAAATATATATTCAAAATCTAATTTCAAATCAAATCTATTCAATTTATTTTTTTAATTTAATTTATGGATAGATCATCAATTTTTTTAATTTTTATATATAATTTTTGTAATGTCAAATATATTTAAAAATTATGTAAAATTTTAATACCATATCAAAATTAGATTCTATAAAAATACTATTTCCTTACTATCATTTTTCTTACAAAATAATTGAATAAAAATTAAATCATAAAAATAATGCACTTTTCAAAGGAAAGTTTCAAATTGAAACAAAAAAAGTTACATAATATTACTATTTATTGGCTTATTGCATGTCAATAAAAAAGATTTATATATAATTTTAAATTGATTAATTTTTTTGAATTTAAAATGAATATAATAAGTGATATATGTATTTTTGAACTAAAAAAATCAAATAACATGATAACAAAATTTGTCAAAGTAAAATCAAGATTTTTAAATTTTAAAAAATATAATATCGTCCAATAAAAGTAATTCTTTAAATTTTAAATTTTTGTTACAACTTAATCTTGATTTTTAGATGACTAATCTTATCTATTATTGTTTAATCTTGATTTTAAATGAATAAAAATATTAAAAGATTGATAATAGATAAAATAAAAATTTGAGAATTTTTAAATTTTTAAATTCTAATTTTAGATGCATAATTTTATCTATTACTTCTTAATCTAATTTTAGATGATAAAAAAAATCATAAGATTAATAAGAGATCATCGAAAAAGATTTAATTTGAAATTTTTTGAATTTTGAATAATGATATATTTAATCTTAAAAAATATAATCTTTTAAGTACATTAAATCATATATATTATTAATCAAAATAAAAAAATTTTAAATTAATTAACCTAATAATTAATCTAGTATTTTGGATATTATAATATTAGTTAAAATTAAGATTATTCTACGTGTCATTAAGAGAAAATATCCACGTAAGCTACTATCAGCAATACTTATTATGTAAGCTTGTACCTTATTTTATTATATTACATATGAGTATAGATATTCATAGGTTTCAACCATATTGCTTTAAAAAAATTTAAATTTTTTATTTATACTCAATTTTGATCTTATATATAAACTTGTTTTATTATTTAAAATATTAAAAATTAAAAATTATTTTATATTAATATTTATATATTTTTAATTAAATTTAAATAAATTAATTTTTTATTTATTAAAAAGTTTAATGAGTGAGGAAAAATGCAAAAAAAATTAAAATAGAAAAATAAGTTAAACATCATACTTTATAATGAATAGGTAGTTTATTTAACAGAAACGGGTAATTTTTTATATATTTATATTTTTTTTAAATATAAAAGTAAGTAAATAGTCATCTTTTTAATATTTTAATTAAGTTTTAAATAAATTCATTAATTTAGTTGGTATAATTTAGCTTATATCATCAAACTTAGCCAAATCTTTTATGATTAATATAGATTATAAAATCTTGATTGAGTTAGTGTTTACTCAATTGGAAAATTTATAAAAAATTCAAATAAAATTATTAAAATATATATAATTAAAGGGTTTTGTATCTTTTCATTTTAAATAATAATTAATTATATATATTTTTATTTTTATTTAAAAATACCCATCTTTTTATTTTAAAACTATCATTTTTTTAATTTTAGTGTATTATTTTAAAAAATAAATTTAAAAAATCATCCACTTTTATGAGTATGTCAAAATCTAATAATAGAATAATAGTTTGAACTCTAAAGTGAATTTTTGGACTTTAAAATTAATAACATGACCTATATTTGGCTTTTTTATTAAAATAATATAAAAAAATTTTTATTTATGAAAATAAGATGTTTTCCGATTATTTACCGAAATAGGTCAATTTTGAACATAAACAAATTATAAAATTTAGTTAAGAAATCGCCCAATCAAATAACGATTTCTCAACATTTAAGTAAGAAATCTCCATTTGATAAAACAATTTCTCAGTTTCTATTTTTTCTTTCTGAATTATTGAAAAATTGGCACTTCGTTTGCCCTTAAAAAAATTTCAAAAAAAGAAAATAAACTAATAATTATTAAACAGAGCAAAATAAAAAATATAATTATAAAAAGAGAAATAATACTTATTAAAATTATTAATAAAAATTATAATTACTTTTTTATCTCTAATTTTATTCTTTTCTTTACTGTT